>QEAR01000029.1:0-237376 GCA_006535965.1 Spizellomyces sp. 'palustris' | reverse complement strand
AGTCATGGCCGCACATATTGGACCCGTCTTTTGTTTATCTTCATGAGGATGATGTCACAATAAGTGTGGTTAATTCAATTGGCTGCAATGCTACAAGTACTGACATTTGTATTTTCCCGCACACCATGTGCAATAAACCACGGAGATCATGGGACTGCACGTGACACTGTGCTGGACAGGCTACTTATTGAATAGATATAGCTCATGTGTAATTGCAGTGAAACTAACTCGTTTATACTGTACATGCTTGAACTGTTTTGGTGACATGCGCGCACGCGAAAATGAATCCAGAGCAAAGAATACGAGATATTATCACGACATGTCTGTCAGAGATTTCTAAACATGTTGTCATTACTGGTAACGTTCCCATTTCACTCCCTCCACCCACCACAAAAACAAAACATTAACAAAAGTCCCTTCATCCCAGACGCAACACCCCAAACCCATCTATACACCACCACCCTCCACCACCTCCAAACCCATTCCCCCCATTCCCTGACGCACGCAACCGCCCTCCACGACCACACCCACGAAACCCTCCACGCCCTCCCATACCACCGCATCCCCTCCCACGACCGCACCCAGTACACCCACGCAACAATCCTTAAAGCCTGTGCACAATTACTCTGCAAGGACCTATCCGCTGCGTTTCGGACAGTGGATATCGGCCTCGTCATGGTCGGATCTCACCCTATATTACATACATTGATAACGAACCTAGAGTCGTTAATAGGGGATAAGGATTACACGTACCTCGGTACACAATTCCCCGTTTCGAGTGACCCAGAACCGACGATACCGCACCCTGTGCCCATCATAGCAGCACCCTCGGTCCTCACCTTTCAAACCTACTTGCGCCAAAATAAACCGATATTGATTCAAGGAGCGATAGAGTGGCCTGCATTAAAGTTATGGCAAAACCCATCCTACATTGCAAAACAAGCAGCGAATCGAACAGTGCCTATTGAGATTGGAAAGGATTATACGGAACGGGAATGGACGCAGGGGTTTGTGCGGATTGGGGAATGGTTGGAAGAGGTTGTCAAGGGGCGTGGTGGGTATTTGGCTCAATATGATTTGTTTGCCCATGTGCCGCAGTTGAGGGGGGATATTCTTGTCCCTGATTATTGCTTTGTCGATGATAATGACAGTGACGATGGTCGTGATGTCCTCTTACATGCCTGGTTTGGTCCAAAAGGAACCATCTCCCCACTCCATCATGACCCATACCACAACCTTTTCGCCCAAATCGTTGGGACTAAATTCATTGTCCTCTACCCACCCGATGCGAATGTGTACCCACATGAAACGGATTTGTTGCGGAATACGAGTCAAGTGGATGTTGAGCATGTGGATTTGAGCAAGTTTCCGGGGGTTGAAGGAGGGTTGGAGTGTGTGGTTAGGCCGGGGGAGATGTTGTTTATTCCGGTAAGTGTTCAAGAAAGAGCGCGGTCTTTTTTTTTGTTTTGATTTTTAAATGTTCATTTTTTTGGTGCACATAGAAGGGGTGGTGGCATTATGTGAGGGCGTTGAGTACGAGTTTGAGTGTTAGTTTTTGGTTTTGAATACTCGTTTTTTGAGAGGAGATGACGCCGACGACGACGACAAGTGTCCACAGGCCAGTGCAAGAGTTGTGGACATGAATGCAAGTATATCGCCTTCATGTACAATGTAAAACACAACACCAGTCCATATTAAAACAGAAGGTGGTTTTGCTACGAAATGCCAGCACATCCTATGAGACGCGTACCACCCAAAAAGTCTTACAACTCATCATGCCCTTCTTCCTCTGTCTTCTTGTCATCGCCTTCCTTGGCCTCCTTCTTCTCAGCACCACCACCATTCCTAAACAAACACAAAAGTCATCAAAACACATGCAAAACACGCTATTAAAACGCCAAAAAAAAAACCTACACTGCATTCTCCTTCAAGAAGTCAATGAAAGACTCGAGCGTCCTTGCACCTGCGTAATCCACCACTTCATTATCGCCGGCTTTGACAAGTTTAATGGTCGGGAACCCTTGGACAGTGAAGGGAGCGTCGGAAGGGAGGTCGTTTTCGGTACCATCCATTTTAGCAATGACGATCTTGTCAGAGATCTTCTTTGCTTCTTTGCCGAGCTCCTCCCAGGTGGGTGCAAGGGCTTTGCAGTGTCCACACCAAGCTGGAACAACCAAGTGTGAGAACAGACAAGTTTTGGGGTACAAACACTCCAATACTTACGAGCATAAAACTCAATCAATACATCCTTTTCTTTGTCCAACACAATATCGGGATACGATTTGCCAACAACGACCTTGACGTCCCCATCATTGTCTGTCGGGATCTCCTCAGATTTCAACGACGGTTCCAACTTTCCGTTCACAAAGTCTTGAACAAACGCCTTGACGTCCGCCGCGTTCAACTTATTCGCCTGATCAAACGGGTACCGAAGGTTCTTTTCCGACTCGTGAATCACAAAGGCGGGCCAGCTTTCTTTTAGGTTGAGGTTTTTGGCATGTCCCCCAAATTTGGAGGCATCAATGTACACAAAGTTTACTTTTCCGCGGAACTCTTTGGCAAGGGGCTCAATATCCTTGCCAACAGTTTTCCGTTCTTCGGGGGTAGAGACAAAGAGGTAGGCGAGAGGAATGCCGCTCTCCATGTAGTATCCATAGTTTTCGGGTCCAATCTCGTCCATGAGGGGTACGGACACGGTTTGGACAAACTTTGCAATGGCACCCTCCTCAAACTTCTCATCAAACGTGTTTTTGCCCTCATCGTACTTTTTAAACAAGACAATTGCAGGAGCCTTCACACGTTGAGCTTTGAACGCCTCCTCCTCGGTCGTTGCACCAAACAAAAAGGTGTCCCGGAGTTTGTTAGCGGCGGCCTCATACGCCTTGTACTCGTCCGATGCTTTGTCCTCAAAGAACCCAACAATGACCACCTTGTCCGATTCCGCAAATTCCTTGACCTTGTCTGCAGAAAGTTCAGATACAGGAGGCAGCGCCAATTTTTTCATGTAGCCAATAATACTGTCCGCCGTTCGCTGTCCCTTGTATTCTGAAGGTTCACCCTCGCGGAAGACTTTGATAGTAGGGTACCCCCGCACATCATGCTCCTGGCACAACTCGGTTTGCTCGGTACAATCAACCTTGGCGAGTGGGACCGACGACTTCAGTTCGGTTGCAGCCTTTTCGTACTCGGGTGCCACTAAATTGGGACATTCAACAAAGATATTTCTGGCACATACTCATGACCAAAAGGGATAACTTACAGGCTTTGCAATGCCCACACCACGGCGCATAGAACTCTATCAATGACAGAGGTTTTTGGGCCACCTCTGAGAATGTGTCCTTGGTAAGGGAAATCACATCAGAGCCTACCGCCGCGTCGGCCCGAACTTGGGCTGTTGTAGCGGCAAGAGCCAACAAGAGAGTTGCGGATGCCTTCATGATGATGTGGGCGTGATGAATTGGGGCGTGTACCGAAGGCGTAGGGAGCCTTTATATGCCGCCGCAGCACGGCCAGCGGTGCTGGAGGGTCCCAATTGGTCCACGGGCTTTGGTTGCAGGTCACCGCGCCGCGCAGTTTGACCAAAAAAGGATAAATGACAAATTGATCCTCGATCGCAAACGTATCACCCACCACCAGCAGCCTTTGAAATGTCAGAAAAAAGGATAAAAACTAGAGATATACACAAGAGACGGTATATAATTACTATACTATGAAGAAGCCTCAAAAGGCACTTTGGTTTATATCGGCACAACTTTCACAACTGGCATCTCCAAAATGAGGACGGACAAACCGTATCATTAAAAAAGCAAAGCCAGCGGTTGTGGTTCGCACACGTACAATGAAATATACTATATATACAGCCACACCGGTAAGCAATTAGAGTTTGGCGCCTCCTGGGGACAATGTCAGAATGGAGTCGTAGCAAAGCGTCTGGAAATGATACAATGAATTAGTTAATCCTTAAACCCAAAACAAAGAAGCTATTGGTCCCTACCGTCAGGAAGTCGGAGTATTCCTTTCCTTGGATAGTGCTGGCCAAAAACTTCTTCGCCAACTCAAATTTGGAAGATGCAAACTTCTTCTCTCCCAGGCGGCCCTTGATGTTACCAATCTCCTCGTCAAGCAACTGGTTGACGTACTCGGGAGTAATCTCCTTGCCCTCAGCAGTCCTTGCACGGTGACGCACCCACTGCCACAATTGCGAGCGAGAGATCTCTGCTGTGGCAGCGTCCTCCATCAAGTTGTGGATAGGGACACAACCGTTTCCGTGAAGCCACGCCTCCATGTATTGGAGGGCGACATCGATATTCATTCGCAAACCCTTGTCGGTAATAGCACCCTTCACGCCCTGGGTCGAAATAAGGTCGGCTCCAGACACTTTGACGTCTTCGCGGCGGACATACAATTGGTTGGGCTGCGACATGTGCTCGTCGAAGATGGCCTTGGCAAGCTTCACAAGATCGGGGTGCGCGACCCATGTTCCGTCATGCCCGGCTTGCACCTCCCTTAGCTTGTCAGCACGGACTTTGGCCATGGCTGCATCGTTAGCGGCAGCATTATCCTTGATAGGAATAAATGCAGCCATGCCACCCATAGCGTGCACACCGCGCTTGTGGCAAGTTTTGATGAGAAGACGTACATATGCGTCCATGAAAGGAGTTGTCATCGTGATGTCGCCACGGTCAGGGAGGAGGAAGTTGGGGTTGTTCCTGAACTTTTTGATGAAAGAGAAGATGTAGTCCCAGCGTCCACAGTTAAGACCAGACGAGTGGTCGCGCAGCTCGTAGATGATCTCCTCCATCTCAAAGGCAGCCATGATGGTCTCAATCAAAACAGTCCCCCGGATGGTTCCGCGAGGAATAGCCAACATGTCCTGTGCCAGGTTGAAAACATCGTTCCACAATCTAGAAAGCAGCGAATTAATCAAAGTGTATGGGTTATTGCAATTTAAGGAATACCGTGTACCTAGCCTCAAGGTGGCTCTCCATCTTGGGAAGGTAGAAGTAAGGGCCAAATCCTCTGCGCACGCTCTCAGCAGCATTGTGGAAGAAATACAAGGCAAAGTCAAAGATTGACGCAGAGGCGGGCTCTCCATCAACCAAGAAATGTTTCTCTTCCATGTGCCATCCACGAGGACTAAAATGCGAGATAAATAAACGTTAGCGGCACGAGGGATTGTGTTCACAAATTCTCGCCCACCTACCGAACAATCAAGGTGGCAAGTTTACCCTCCTTCAACTTGTAGTACTTTCCGTTAGGTGCAGCGAAGCTGATGGTGCGACGCACAGCATCACGCATGTTGAATTGCCCGGAGATGTTGTTCTCCCAGGTTGGTGCATTGGAGTCTACATGAAGTTACGACCATTAAATACCAACTACTAGGAAGACTTTGGTAGATAAGCAGACATACCTTCGAAATCGGCCATGTAGGTCAAAGCTCCTGAGTTCAAAGCATTGATGACCATCTTCCTGTCAACAGGTCCGGTAATCTCCACACGACGATCGATCAATCCAGGTGCGGGGGGAGCAGCCTACCGTAACCAAGAAATAAATGGAATTGTTCAAAATAGTTGCCCTTTTTAAATGGAACATATACCCTCCAGGTAGGGTCCTCCCGGATCCAGCGAGTTTCGGGAAGGAAATCGGGGAATTGTCCTATTTAAAATCATGTCAAAAACGCCAATCGGATTAGAATCAAATCAGCGCCTACGCACCGGCATCAATTTCCTTTTGTCTTTGGACACGCCTCTGTAGAAGGGCCTTGCGACGGCCATTGAACGCTCTATTCCAAAGACAAGCGTGTAAGTTGGGACGTCCGTATGTAAATGGAGCTCAAGCATACATACCTGTGCAGGGTTGCGACGAACTCCTGGGCGGGAATGGAGAGGATGTCGGCATATTGAGGCTTTACAGGACCCAAGACGGACACTCCCTTTGCAGTAGCTACAGACATGATGCAAGATTGCTGCTTGGTTGAGTGAAATGTAAAGTGTGGATGCCCGGGTACAGAAAGTGGAAAGTGCGAGTCCACGGGGTCCTTCCATTTTATTCCCCCATGTTTGTGATGATGACGCAAGATCCGCATCCTTCCGAATTCATGTGATCAGGATGGCACGGCTACTATTGGCCTTCCGGTTGACTTTTCCAAAAATGATATTCAAAACATCTGGTTTTTCGTCCTAGAAAACCATAGCTATACTATAGCATAGAGCAATGAAAATAAACCGATAATGGAATTCGATCACTGTCCACCAGTAGGGTTGAAAACCTGGTTGCAGACTTAGAATCGACGAATACTAAAGGTCAACCAGTCATGTTTTTTGACCCATAGGCTAGCGTGGATTCCTGCCACCTACCTAGATTGTTTCATCCAGATGTAACTTTTTAGCATTCGATACATTGAAGCTGTGGGCAAAGGAAAATATCAATTTTCATGCAGATACTCCGTCATGCACGCACGACCCACGCTAGTTTTCAATTGGTTCATTTGCACCCTTGCTATCATAACCTTTGTTCTTTGTCGGCATTCTTCGGGCTCTGTCCGGAGGGTTCGAGCCCAACTGCGAAAGGGGAATCGGTAAATTGACCTATGGAAACGATGGTCTATCAGGTGACTCAAAAGCAACCTCCGCAGGAAGAAGAGGATGCTGACCACGTATGAATCAAGGTAGTGTTCCAACGCCATTAGCCGCTCTGTGACAAAATCGATTGCCTCCCGATTGTCCGAGGTCAGCTGTATGCCCTGTGCACAAACGCTCATCAATGAAAGTACAGGAACTCTCTGTGGCGCCATGTCAGTTTGCCTACATATAGCCTTTTCTTGTATGCGAAACAAGTCTCGGTCTCCTCTGCAATCTAGTAAGGACATGACGCTTAACGTAAGGTTAATGCGTTCTCTGCAGCTCGTCGAATTCTCACCTCTTTCAATTTAATGATCATGTCGCGTTCTTCGCCGGGGGTGAGCTTATCAATAATATGCGGTTTGCAAGACCAGGTTCTTTCGAACTGTTTCGGATGAGATGTACGCAGGCAAGCTTCGCATGCATGGACTTGGAAAACCTTCCGCCGCATGCCTAGTTCCAAAGGAAGTACAAATTCTTTTTGACAAGGCGTATCACGACGTTGCAGAATTTTCTCCACTACCCGGCGAGGTTCTTCTGCAACGGTACGTTGAGCAGCAGAACGCCTTGGCGTAAAAATGTCAATTTCCGGGGCGGCTGCGGCGACCATTAACCATGGTGTGGGTAGAGTTGGCGGCTCCGCATCCACGTCAAATTGATCATGCCTCGCAACGGACTTGTCTTCATCCTGTTCATTCTCATCTTCTTCATCGTTTTCAGGTGCCTTTCGCTTTAGATCTCGAACTTGTCCCCATAAACCAGGACGGTCGGGTTTGGGCCATTCACCCCGCCGTGGTTGTTGTGGAACGTCTGCTCTCAGCAATTTGGTGATTTCTGCGTGGCTGAATGAGACTGACATCAGTATGAGGAACGGCGTGATTTCAATAAACGATATGTACGCTTGGTGTACTGTATCTTCCGAATTGCCCTCAATTTCAAGCGTTCCCGCCTCCTTTAGAATCCAATGTTTAAACGGTGTTGGCCATCCTGGACGGGCTATATAGACTACAGACCTTGTCGACCCATATAGCAGTAGGGGTTACCGTTGAGATGATGCTAAAGATAGTTTCTTTTGTGAATATGCAACACTCACGACCTTTCTCATGATCACGAAGCCTGTCAACACCAGCCTTATTAAATGAAGATTTGCGCCTCGTAAGGCGTCCATATCCCAGTCGGTGCCATAAATGACCCGTCTCACTGAGACCAATTCAATTAAAAAATATCGTATAACAAAAATGCGGAAGCAATTATATACCGGTCATAGCTTGCGTATTTGGAAGGAATTGCAAGCTGTCTGGGAAAAAACTGTCTACTGAAATGATCGAGATGCTTACGCGCTGTAAGCTGTAGGTTGAGGCGATCGCGGGGCGCAGCGGACGCGTCAAGTCAATCCCACAATGGACGATCGACGAGGAAGTGTGGGAATCTTCAGCATGACAGATCGCACGCCGCCTATACCAGTTCTCGTGCGTACACCGAGGCGGCCTCGCACCCGTAGGGGCGCAGTCGACCTTGGCAGTTTTCTTGACAGGCTCCGGGCTACGGTAGCTTCCTCTGGCGGACAGAGTCAATCAGAGCGAAGCATTCTCCTCGAGAAGGTCTCACAAGGCAAGCCTCACATATGAACACCAATTGCTATCTATATTTACTGTAAGATGACACCAGTCTTACACATGGTACTGGTACTTTAGCCGAGCTTAAGCTTGCGGAGAAGATTGAACTACTAAGAAAGCTGACCGAAGAGCGCTCGAGGCTAAGCGAGATGGTGTTAGACCAGGATCGAAGTCGTCGAGAGTGCGTTGTTCTTCGAGCCACCTATACTTATTTATATTCTGAACGTTGGAGGGCTGCTCAGTCTCCTTACTCAGGCAGAATCATCCAATGCGGCAACATGGGATAAAGATGACAGCCTGGTGAACATCAAGGAAAGGGTGTCCCAACTCAGGTAATTGGATGGGCCTCGACCCTTGGCTCTCGTCTTGAGGAAACGAAGAACATTTCAATCATTGGACATTTGGCAGCCTTGCGCAATCATCACGCACAATGTCCCTGCAAAAGATGTGCAGTAGACGGGAGGCTCAACTCGCAGACTGCCTACGGAGAATATCACCCAAATTCCCGGATGGATTGCAAGATCATAGTTTGGGAGATCGGCAGAAGCGAGCAGATCTAGTTGAAAAGATAGAACTTGGGTTGCAAAAGCTCAATAGAGGTCGGTTCATGTCCGGCCGTTACATCCTCAAAAGTTATTGCTTTACGCGGTCCCTCTGATAGTGATAGAAGTATTCCGCACCGCCAATGCTCAAGTTGAAGTCGGAAACGGTGAGATACTTAATGCAATTTTTTTTATTTCGATCATGACAGTTGCCGCATCTCGTATTCTTCAAAGTCCCAGCCGCACAAGAAGAATTGAACTCACTGTATATCGGTTCAGAAGCACCAGAGATTGAGGGGTCCGCCTCGGAGTCTGCATTGAACGCCGATCGCACGTCGCATGACGTCCTCTCTGATTTCCGTAAGTGGCTACTTGGAACGGCAAGTACAATAGCGACAAAAAATCATAATCCAGAGACTCAGTACTCCAAGAGTCTCTTTCAATTGAGCGGCGTCTTAGGTTGAGCATGGAGCGTGTACGAAAGTTGGAGGTATATCACTATCTGTTGGTGGATGTTGCATGCGAGGCATAAACTTTGATGTTTCGTTGTAGCGCGACATTTATAATGCCAAGCGGTCATCAAAGGGCGCATCTATTTGATGTCTTACTCGCTTCCCACAACGCAGGAAGACAACGAGTCTTGATAACGATGCTATTATACGTCATATTATGGAGAATGATACGGATGAGCCTATTAATCCAGATCGCGATGAATGCTCCCTTTCTATATATTTATATATTGATCTAAAACACCCGTGATAGGGAACCAAACAGAAATATCATGTCAAAAGTTCAAAGACTCCCTCTCAACTTCAAATTTCCTTCTGATCTGCAATGCTTGATCATACATTGACAGGTCAAGACCATCAACATTTCGAGCAATTCGGGCGCGAAGAATAAGATAGTTCCGAAACGCGGACGGAAGGCAAGAGAACGGAAGATTCGGTGGCGGCTTTTTCGCAATATCGGTTAACATCAAGAGACCAGAGAGTTGGCAGCTCGAAGCATGTGAACGCTACCTGCCACGTTTCTACCTCGCCGATGAATTGTAGAAGGGATTTCGTTCGATATGAGAAGGGTCCTAGTAGACTAACGTCCACAACGAGCTGCGAGCGTGCATGTTCAATAATGGCCAGGGATGTGTTTGTGTCATATGTCAGCAGTCTGACAAAGGCAGGTCGTTGGTTTAGGTGGAGCCTCAATTGCGCATTGCTCAACATAGACGCGGTACCCACGTTCCTATCACACGAACGGAGGAACCCGACATGCTCTGGGCCTGGATTTCTTCGATATGGACAATTTTCCCATGATGGCGAGTAGATGTCGAGGTCATTTGCAAAATGCAAGTGCACGAGTTGGGAGAGCGTGGAGACAACCTTTGTGCACGTGACTACAATCACGCCGGCCAGCACGTGATAAGTCTTTGGTGATGAAGAACACGCTACTTCACGACGGTTTTTCCTTACCCTATCTTCCAAAAGCTTGACGGAGCGCCGCATTAGCCGTGGTATATAGCCCGGTTTTGATTCCGCACGCATGGTGACGAAGTCTACTTGCCCAAACCGCGCTTCAATGGCCAGCAGCGGTGGGTCCATCATGATCTGCCGCAACAAACACTAGTATGTGAACGTTTCCGTTGTATCGCCGCTCTGCGCTCAAAGCTGATGCGTTTTCAAACCTTGACAGTCCTTACATAGCAAGCTATCATGGCCCTTGGCTGTCTCTTCCCCTTGAGCTACTGCAGTCATTGTTCGCCCTTAATAGCGACACCGCTGCCGAACACCCAATTGACCCCGTTATTTTTCGCCACTTAATTACCATAAGAACCTTAGTGGACGACGCATCCGAGCTGGTATAATAAGAGACTGGGTTCTGTTGCTCAACCCTATGGCGAATCTTTAACCATAGTGATCTAAGGTGATCAAAGCCGCAGGGGGACTGGTACGGAGTCAGCCAGGGTCCCGAGATTATTCCCCAGCGCCAACTCGCATGTCATCAATACGACAGCACCGCCTCCGTGAATTGGCGGTCACAAAACTTGCTGCGGCATATCGATGCGACGAGGTAAACCTGAAGCAGTGAAGTCTGGGAGGCACTACCAAGTCTGATGTTCTAATGTGGATAATAAAGATAGCGACAAGTGTGCTGACGATGCAAAGTGCGAGCTCATTAGATGACGTAGCTTCAAAGGTACATCTCGCCTTTGCCAGCAATACGTAACTGAGGCCATCTCTCATAACCGAATGCACCTAGGTATTGAAGCGTGATCCGAACAATTTGGAGGCGATGTACGTTCACCATTTCCACGAAAAAATACCGTCGAGGAAGTTGGCGTCATTCACACACCCGCAAGTTTTGGATACTTTGATTGCGGCATCTCCCACCGCTGCTGAATATTATCGGACTCGGGCCATGATACATTGCTTTCGGGAGGAATTCCCCTTAGCGCTCCGAGATTTTAAATCAGCAATAAACCTCATTAAGAAAAGAAAGCGCAATGTGAATGGAGTAGATTGCGAAGCTTTGGTGCATGGTGGAACTAGCTCAAAACATACGCTACTTCTGGATACAGAGTCCCAGGAGAGTTGTAGCGAGGCCATTCTGTACTTTCTGCGGGCTGCGTGCTTTCATCAATATGCAATATGTCTGCTCGATAAAGCGCTCACAAAGGTGGAGGAGGCAACTGCAGCCGACATCCGCAAAAAGAAACGAAGCAAGAAGAAGAAAGCGAGGACAGTGTCGGAAGACATCGAATATGATCGACCGGATACCGCAGCCGGCGAGGAGGGTGGCACGACTCTCGACGTAACCTGCTCCCTTCTTGAAGACAAGCAGTCATTGTCAAATCCCTATTGGTCGGCCCTGGAGCCACATTCTCAGCAAATCGAAAATCTGATCCGTCGGAGTACGCGTGACTATCATCATTTTCTGGGCTTCTATCCAAGCACGCTTCATGCGTTTGAGAACGTGCAGGCTCCTACTGCTGACTCACCGTCTCCAGTAATGAATCTGCCGTCTCTCGATGGTCCTTCAATTTCTGGCGTACCGGATTTTCTCAAGTCCGTGTCGACGAAAGCGTCGTCGAAAATGGCTCCGAACTCGGTATGCCGAAGGAGCATTTCGAACAGCTTACCAGGCACTGTGACATCGACAGACAGCGATGATGCTGAACACATCGGTTCGGATACTCTTCCAGAATCTCTAGGTGCACTCGGCACATACCATCCCCTGCTAGTATGTTACTAAATGACGAGTTAATCGTCTACCGCGTTGCTGACAATGATCATTTAGCTAGAAGCATGGTTCTCCATCGGCATTAATTACCTAATCCTCCGCGATTGGCGAACCGCAGCTATATGGCATGAACGGACAGTGCGTGCTCAAGAGCAAGTAGAGGGATACCCCGTTTTCCTTCCCGCCCGTAGTATGAGTCAGGCGGATTATGTGGAGATATTGGCCTTACTGAGGAAGGCAATGAGGAATGTATCGTCGGGTACTGGTGAGAGTGGCTCGACGTTGTCCGGGCTTCTCCGAAGTAAGCGGGAAGGGAGCGGCAAAGCTTCCCCGATGCATGTTGGAGCAGAGGACGAGGCAGAAGACGAGGCAGAAGTTGTTGGTTACTGCGATTCGGATTCGCAAGACGGCGAGACGAATTCCCTCATGCCGATGTGTGACTGTTCTCATCAACCTGCTTGCACAGCTTCTGCTGACGAAGCGTCAGGCGAGCCAATGCCACCACCATCTTCCACAATGAAACAATATCCTTTACACACCAAACGTGCCGAAACCGTGGTGATGTGGATTCAGGCATCATCGCACTCAAATGGGTGTGCCGATCCCCGTCCAGTGGCCGTGTCAGCTGAATAAGCTATTACTATAGTTATTGTTAATTTGACCATAAAACATAGGACGAATATATTTACAACATCGATCGTCTATATAAGAAAATACACAACAAACGAATTGTACAAAAGAAATCTACGTTCCAGTTCTAGAATGTACAATGGTATCTACAATGGGATTCGGGGTTGACTTTTGAGTAGCAACCGCCATGGCAAGTTCTTTTGTCGTCCTTGTAACGCTATGAAGCCCTGCCATTACTGGTCTGCCCAACGGGTTATTTATCGCAACGGCGCGGGCAGCTGCGCTCATATGCGCGATTGCCTGCGTATCCAGAGGATATGTGAGAATGTCAGCGGAGAGATGAGAAGAGATCCATATTTAGTACCTTTATGAATCGCCCAGCACTTTCAGTGACATTCTTCTGCCAGTCATCGCCACCTCCCTCCGCCGCTAAGCATTCAGATAATCTCTTTGTTGTCTCCGCAACGGTCTCCATTGTGCTTGCAAGCTCGGTATGCAGCCCAGCCGCCTTAGATCCTTCCCGTCCGTCCGTATCTGTACCCTCGTATTCAGTACCGCCAGGCTTACCCACGTTCTTCAACAAGTCCAAAACATTCATTGCAGCCCCGGTGGCAGACTTTGCTAACGACTGAATCAACGACGGGTGTACAACATGTTGTTGAGGTTCGTGGTCCGTTGTGTCTGTGGAGGTAGCTGATTCGGGCGATTGTGGGAAACCTGTCCCAAAATCTACCAATGCGCTGGCAGTATATAGCACGTCTGCAAGCTCTGCTGTAGCGCTATACCATTGTGTGATCAGGGATCGAGATGTTCTGACGTCCAAATTTTTCATGAGCGTACTGCCGCAAGATTGCACCAAAGAAGATAAAGCCTTCGCCGAAGCAGTAGCCAATAAAGTGTTCCTCTTCGCTTCCTCCAACACGATGGAACTGCTCGGTAATCGGTCTGCTAAGGAGGTCACTGAAGGTGGGACGCCTGGACCAATCTCCACCTGGCCATCAGCTATCTGTGCTTCTCCGTCTGACTTGCTGAACAATACGGATATCATTGAGCATGTGTTTCGGTTTAGATCTTGCATGTGTCCTCTCCAGGAGCGCAGGACATTATGGTCCACCGGAAGATCTGCAGCATGCGCATAAATCTCTTTTACAATCCTGTATATGCATGTCAACGCGTACGCAACACCCTCTAGAACTTCCAACAACTGGAACTCTCGTTCCGATTCCGGTGCCCCGTGAGATGATTGTGCAATCAAAGAACTTCGATGATCATTTCGAAGAACAGAGTGTAGTAGCTGATCGCATTCTTCTGTAGACTCCTCCATTTGCTTATCTCTGCGTATACCCCGATGACCAGCACCGGACGTGTGCGGCTCGCCATTTGGAGGAGATGAGATGTCTGGGCTGTAAGATCATGTACGACGTCAACAAGGTTGCATACATGCACTCCGGCCGGTCATATTAGACAAACCTTGCGTCGTTAGGCCCAATCCTGGAAAGGTTGCCTAAAATTTACGCATTATATGGGTCATCCCATTCGAGCCATCTCCACGGTGAACCGACGGACCATACCTTCTCGCACGAGAAACTCCTTGAAGGTCTGCAGCCAAATTTCGTGTGGAACGTCTGCTTCATACTGCAGGACACCAGGTGGGGGCCATTGTATCGGATTGTGTTCTATATAACAAAGAGGTAAACTGGCGTCCCAAACCAAGGAACAATCGCAGAGAGATGTTACCTATTTTCAAAACCTTCAGACCCTGCATCTCTCCCAGATACGTCGGTAGCTCTTGGATGCGATTTCTTGCTAGGCTCAGTACCTACGGGGAGGCCAAGTCTCTCAATTTGAGTTCGTCGCCGCGGCTGGTCATAGAGACGAAGATAGCAAACCTTCAAGTTCATCAAAGTTCCAAAGTTATTCGGCAGACGTTTTAGCTTATTTCGACTCATATCTAATTCCATATGAGGTGAAATTCACAGGGGAGATATTCAGTGATATACGTACCCAAGATTTCTAAAGCCGGCAACTGACATATCTGGACGTTTCCTTTTTAGCAATCACGTCCCCCATATTACGAGATTGAATACTAATTACCACTAAAGGAAATTCACGCATACGGTTTGATCTCAGATTCAAGTAGCGCAAATGAGCGAGACCACACAGTTCTGGTGGTAATGCGGATAACATGTTATTTGAGAGTCCGAGCCTGTGAGTACCACATAAGCAATGAACCAGGGATGTCTTTCGCTGATGCCGTTCTCCCTAGGTGCCTTCACCTTTCAAGTAAGACCATCGTTCCAATTTCTCGCGGCAATTTGGCCAAGTTGCGCTGCGAGAGGTTCAGACTCACGGAGCCTTTTTCTCTTTCTTCTTCCAGCATCCTTGCTAGATCGAGATCCTCCGTCGGTAGCTCGGTCCTCTCTTCATCGTCTTTTGATGTGACAGACTCTAGTTTTGATAACAAGGCTGTCGGTTGATGGTTGGCCGGCGCCAAATGTCCCAGGCGCGCATTATCGAGAGATGCCGTGCGAGTATGACTTCGGACTGACCCGGAACTGGACAAGGCGGGTGGACGTTGAGATGCAAAAGCCGGGGGTGAAATATTCATTGGCGCTATCTCGAATGTGATGCATGAATTGTATTGGCAATAAGTTATCTTGCAATGTGTGTGACGCTGGGGAAACTTCCAACGGTCACGTGCCAAGCACTTCAAACGCATCCAGAATGCTGCCTAGAATGCAACACAACCCTCAAATTTTAAAAGCTAAAAGGAAGGTTTGCCTAAAGGTGACCTGTATTATGGGTAATAGCAATGCACCATATTGTAGCCTAAATATGTTCGCAACAAGTATTGCAATCCAGAACACACAAATTACCAATATAGGTATCTAACTTCGATTACTCGGAGAGTCACGAGAAGAGAACTGGGACAGTCATTCGAGAGGATCTTTTACATGCCTAGTTGAGCTGCTGACTTCCACGGCA
The DNA here is from genome assembly GCA_006535965.1 of Spizellomyces sp. 'palustris'. Classification (NCBI taxonomy): domain Eukaryota; kingdom Fungi; phylum Chytridiomycota; class Chytridiomycetes; order Spizellomycetales; family Spizellomycetaceae; genus Spizellomyces; species Spizellomyces sp. 'palustris'. Next base: position 221,749 of record QEAR01000029.1, on the reverse strand, counting down.
GCGACAGTTTCAGAATATGACAAGTGATGAAAGAAGTTTTATTCACTGCACCCGTGTTTTATTTATAATTGAAGTAACACCCGTGATCGGCCCTGAGAGCGGTGCGTTTTTGGCTGGAGATTCTGCCATTGTCCTCCCAATATTGTATTAATAGATCTAAAGTATAATTGGGACAACGATATTATCGGCCATCCGACCACCAGTTGATTTTGATCAGCACTGGGTAAGAAATGACAATTTCCATTTCCTAGTTATACATGGATCTACATTTCAAGCAAAGCAATAAAAGGTTTCGCCCGTAGACTGGAAGCAAGTGACATGTCGTTCACAGTGTTTGAGCTGCAGAAGGGAGACACAACATTTGGGAAGTAAGTGTTAGCCCAACCTACGGAATGGTAAGCCTAATAGCAGATCGAAAAAGGGCCGGAATGATAATTTAGAGACAGCGAGTGTATGTAGTTAGCAACTCGTTCCTCCCGGGTGATATCGCAACAGCATCTACAAAAATCAAATTCGCTTATAACTTTCTCGGCGGAGTGTCGCCCCCCTCAACTACATTCTTCTTCGCAGTTTCGTATGCCTGCTTGGCCTCATCAGCGGCACTGTAAGGCTCCGCTCCCGAATGTCCCTCCGACCTGTTTCGAACGTCTTTCTGATCAGAGTAATCACCCAACACCTCTTTTCCTTTCTGTTTGATGTCTTCAACCGCTTCTTCTGCCTTGTGGTACATCTGCTTGACCGAGGCAACTACTCGTTCGGTTACTGGGGGACTAGTATAGTTCAACTTAATGGGATTATCGGCACTTGGAAGAATCTTATCTTCCGATATCATGTCGTCAAACTTCTGGACAATTTCGTCGACTTTCCGCTTGATGGTAGCACCCTTCTTTTCGACCCCGTTTTCTGTTGCATCGGCCCCATCCGAAGAGCGGAAGTCCTGCCGTTTTCGGTCACCGAAATAACGGTTTGGTAGAACGATAGTGCGCGTGGTGACAATTCCAGCCAAGGTGGTGGTTCTGGAAAAGGTCGTAGCTGCTGTAGTTTTGAGCAATGCTGCCATTATAAAGTTACCAATCTGACGTGCGATAACAAAAGCACCAATCAGTCAAACAACGCATCTCATAGTTTATTCCATGTTACGTGATGTGCTCACCCTAAGGCACGCGACTGCCAGGTGATACTCACGTGCTTGAGTCCGATCTGGACGAGAGCGGAGATGAATTATCGTTGTATACAAAGAGAATTATTTATCTTCCTCCCTCGCTTCCCTTCGCGAACCCTGCAGCGAACGATTATCGTAAACTCTTTTCTTCGGCTGTGCCGGCTGGTGCCGTGAATTTGGCCGTTGTGGGTCGCGAAGCGAAGCGATCTGTAGTCTAGTAGCTCTTGAGGAGTATGGCCTGCTATATGCACCTATTAATATTTACATCCAAATTGAAGAACTTCCCGTGTGGGAGTGAATAGTTGACATATAGTGGGGTAGTCATGTGAAGCGTATATTATGTGGGAGCGCCTGTACTCTTCGGGCAACCCTGAACACCATGTATTACAACCCTTATACACAACCCAACAATTCTATGAATACAAAACGAAAAACTGGAAACAGGAACTAGAAGGGAACCAGACCATCGAGACCCAACCAACTTAGCAAGCAAGATATTCAACCAAAAATGCTCATGCTGGCCAGATATTCACTCAAAAGTCGCAGTGCCCACACTTGGGTAATCGCGACGTGCGACGGAAATACGGCGCGTCGACAAAGTTGAACGAGTCAGTGCGCTATTGCTTTAGACGCGTCCTTTCAACGGACTTGACCCCGCTTATTGAATGTTGTGTTGCATTACCAACTTTTCGACTTCTGCAGAAAGCTCAATGTAAGAGACCAGCGACGGTTCAAATTACAATCTATTGCCCATTAAACCCACTTGTTATCAAATGTTTGCCGTAAGTGTACTTCTTCAAAGAAGGCAAGTGTGGCTTGATCCTTTGCACCAAGATCTCACGTTGTTCTCCATCAACAACGTCCAGCATCTTCTGCACAACGTAATTGGCGAACTGGTCCTTCATCATTAAGATTAGGGGAGAAGTACTGTGGCAGTTGTTGGGTATGTTAGTGTCTATCTGATCCGACTAGTACTATCAAATTTGCTTACCCATCAGGTCGCGTTTGAATAACCTCGTCAATCAATTGCTGGCGGTCCTTCTTGCTACCAAAGGCGACACATTTTTCGACAACGTTGCTTGCAAACTTGTGTTTGCTAAGTTGCAGAACCTGCCCACGGACTTTACTAACGATCATCCCCTTGTCCTGCTGCTTTCCTCTCTCCAGAACATGCTGGATGACGTAGTTGCCGTACTGGTCCTGAATGAGATTGATCGTATAGCGGTGAAGCTCGTCCAGTAACGGTTTTGTCTCCTCGTCAGCACAGTGCTCAAATATTCTTTGTATCACTCTACAGCCGTATGGGTGCGTAGCAAGAGCGTACACCTGCCCATGGAAGGCATCAATGATAAATTTGATATGTTCTGCGGGGACGCGCTCAATCGCTTTCTGAATAACATGGTTGCCGTTTTGATCTTTGACACATTTAAGAACGTTGCCATCGAGCTCCCGCACCAAGACTGCTTGCTGATCCGTGAGGACGTGCTCGAGCGCCTTCTGAACGACACGACATCCGTACATCTGCAGTGACAAGGAGAGGACATGTCCTTCCATTTGCTTCGCTAGAATCTGTTTTTGAATCTGATTGCCTGAGAAAGATGTCAGAATATAATCCACTCCAATACTGAAAATTTCGCAAGTACGCACCATGTTCGAAAAACTTTTGGATGACGTAGTTACCGAACACATCGGTCATCAACTGGAGAGCGTTTGGTAATATTTCGTCAAACACCAACTGCTTTTCCTCACTGTTGGCTGTTTCGAGCTTCTGTTGAATAAACCGCGATCCGTGCTGATCTCCGCTAAATTCGACGATACTCCCAACGATATCCCTCAATTCATACTTCTTATTCTTATTATTACGGAATTCTTCCAAGAGAGCGCTGCGCATCCCATGTCCAGGATCGGTTAGCCCCCCCGGTGAAGGTAAATCAGAGTGAATAGGTCTGCGGCCTGGAGGAAATCCATTCAACTGTTGAAAATACTCGCGCCGAAGCATTTGTTCACGAAGAAGCAACTGTTGTTGGGCAAGCAAACGCAGCTTCTTTTCAGAAAGAGATCCCCCGCCACGCCCTATGTTCATGGGCATATTTACCGGCATCCCACCGTTCAGATTTGCTAAGGCTTGCAACATAGACGGTTCGTAGAGTTGATTGGCAGCCGCCCTTCTCGACGCGTACGCCAAAGCCAAATCATCCGGAATACCAGCAGGATAGGATCGTCTGTGATCAAAACTGGGATGGTTTAGACCGAGAGCGGCGCCAGTCCGCAGTTCTTCCTCAAACATGGGGCTGCGAGCCGCGGCTGCACGTTGCTGTAATTCTAAGGCAGCTAGCATCTCTATATAACGCAAAAAGAGTAAGTTTGGGAGACGCTGCCATGGCAATGTGACCATACCCACCGGCTTCTCTACCACGGGAAGTCCCTGGATACCCTCCCATAAGCGAGTTTGCCAACGGCGCCGATCCACCAAGGTAGGCACCGGCGCTGCGAGGGGCAGACATATCCGAGTATAATCGATCAAAACCAGTCGCAATCTTTGGTGGTTTGTTGCCAACTCTTTGTTGGGATGACTAGAAAATGATTACGGCGTCAATAAGGGTGAAGCTAGTCAGATACTTGTCTTCAGTAGAGTTCTTACCTCGCCTAGGTTCACATTCCTCATCGAAAGTAGGAGTTCTGGTGGGATCTCGTCTTCATAATTTTGTAGCATGGCATTTCGCAGTTGATTGTAGTGTACATTCGAGGGCGGCGTGGACGCGGAGCGCTGAGGTGGTGCCGTTGCCAACTCATCACGAGTGTCCATTGCTGCACTAAGGACAGCCGCCATTCTAGATCGCTCATCGTCGTTGGAATGATCTAGTTGCGCTTCGAGTTCAGCCCGCATTTGATCTCTCAGTACATCGTTGAGCTCATGCTTTTCGCCACTTTCATCCAGGCCCATTCTCTGCCGAGTTGCGAAAACAGGAGAAGGAGTTCGTGGGAAATCTTCCTGAATTAAATCCACCAGGTTTCTGCGCTTGGATGGAGAACTTGCCAGGTCAACCCCTCGCATTGACATAGGAGACGGCAGATCTCCGTTACTCCATGCAGATGCAGGGCTCACTCGAGGATCACCTAAACGAGGATCGCCAAAACGCGGGTCCAGTAGTCGAGGATCCCCCATCCGCGGGTCGACCATTCTTGGGTCCGCCATCCGAGGATCGGCTAATCGCGGATCGCTCAAGCGAGCATCGGCTGCGGCCGCTCTGGCATCAGGCAAAGGCGCTTTATTGCGCGACCTATAATCGTCAACATCCTTTGTCGACAAGCCCTCTGGCTCCAAACTCTGCAATGGATATTTTACAATTAATCGCCGCGCCAAGTAGGATTTCGTAGTATCACTTACTTCATCCAACGGATGATCACTGAGGAAATCATCATCCATGCCGAAACCTCTGAACTTTTCCAAATTCTTCCCAGGCGCCTGTGTCATTCCCTCAGGTCCCTTGTTTTTGCCGCTCACCCCCGGCGGTGCCCAGACTTGCCATGATTGGCCGGGTGCATAGATCGGCGGAGGGAGACGAGGGTCTAGCCTTGACGCATGATAATAATATGCCGCATATTCAGGATCTCTACGGGGATCAGTGGCCGAGCCAACTACAGGTTCTTCGACCTCCTGATTGAAACGACATGAGATATCAACTCATATTTGCTCTGCCGTCTCGGAGACATACCCGTGGTCCTTCTGGCATTAGAATGCCGGCGGGAGGTGCACTACTTGATCTGCTGCCAATTTCCTTCGGCATGTTCATTGGTTCAATGTCCCAGTTGAGAGGACTTTGCAAAAGGGCCGCCAACTGCGATGATAATTGCAATATGAGTCCACCAAACAGAGTGCTGACGCTGCAAGTAATTTTCCCCATACCTGGCCTTGAGGTTGGTTTTTCGCCTTCGGCTGTGCAATTCCACTGTAATCACCCATGCTTGTGGATCGTCAAACAATAATTAAACAGATGTTGAGCGTCGGTCGGAGGTAGTGAGGTGTTGCCGAGTGTGTGTTAAAATGGTTTTTATAAACAGATGTCGGTCGTGGTGTACAAAACTACTGAAATAGTACGTGTAGCTTGGAAGCGCTGTACAGAGGAGGGTATGGACAAAATGGAGTGTCGTGCTTTTGTACAAGAATTTTTACAGGTATTGAAAGCTGTGGAAGCGTCGATGCTACCGGGTCATCGAAACGGAGCAGCAGGATAATGGACAGCAGAGTCGGGCTCAGGATGCTTGCAGGGAAGAAGACGACTAGTTGTCAAACAAAAGCAAGGGTTTAAGCAAATGAAGATCTTCTCGTAGAAATGAACGATGAATAGACCACTAACCGTATCCACCAGTATTCCACAAGTCGTCAACAGTAGACTGCGTGACAAATAACCCTCGAGCTGGGCAAACGTCTTGCAAGGTGAGACCGATGACCACCGATGCGAGTTGAAAAAAAAAAAAGGAAAACCAATGCGACAACCACCGATCAGATGCGTAGATGATACCACAACCGAAATCTAAATGGTCGATAATGTAAGAACAGGGTTTGGCAGATTGTCCGGAGGTCCCTTGTGCAAATGGGCCAGTGTTTAAACGGCGGAAAGAAAGTCACGGGCTTGCACCCATAACGAGAGATAGACCACACACAGAAGGATTTTTTGCTGAAACTTGTTCGCGCCTCACCACCCAGCTTTAGGTTTCAGGGTGTGACACTCACCTTCTTGCAAAGTGATCAAGGAGATGGGACCTGCGTAAGCAATTCCAACGGGAGACGGCGGAGAAAAGAAGAACACACGGCACACCCCCCACACAGTGTGAGTGTCCTGTATTGTTCCCGTTTCTTTGTGTTATTTGGGCAAATCCTCAAAAAGACCCGGAAGAATGAGGCGTCTGACTAAGCATACATTCCATCCCATTCTATTCAAAGTTCTTGATCTTTGACGTGCGTGTGTGTGGGCCAGTGTTCATTACCACAATGCCCTCTCCACAAACAACCCATTTGGCGGAACCAGAACCCAATTTGTCATCAGCGACGGCTACAGCCCCTCTTTCCACTGGATCACGAACCATCACAGTGCAAGAAGAGCAACTTGTCCAACAACCATCGACGCAAGTACCGAATGCAGGAACACTTTCACTCCGAGGAGGAAACCTCAGTGAACGACGAGTTCAGTGGGATGAAACTGTTGTGAATAATGAGGGGATGGGCCGCAAAAGCAGCAAAGGTCTGTGATGTCTGTTTGAGTATTGTTGAGTTTGTCAGTGGCTCATGGCCGCCCTTTTCATTACTGTAGTCTGCTGCATATATCGCAAACCACACAGTATAGAAGAGTCGTCAGATTCGGAATCATCGTCAGGATCAGAATCAGATGACGACCCTAGCAAGCCCAATGCATACGAAAGAGAACCGAGATCTGTTCGAAACCGCAGGCAAGAGAAAGGAAAATTAGACGCTCACAAACACAACGCAAGCTGTGCGCACTAGCAGGGCTGGCAGTTTGAACTAGTTTATGTATATATGTATTTATTTTCCGTTGGTGGGAATTATATATCCAGGTCCGCATCCGGGTCCTGTCGATTGGATGGTGATATTAAAATGCGCCAGATGTGCTGATATAAGATCACCCTGATTAAATAGACGTACCTCGTCATCGTAATCATCATCCTCGGGCTCATAATATATTGCCGTCTCAGGTGGACCTTCTGCAGTTTGCGCCTTCATGTAGGGTAGTACGACCTCCGCTCTTGCTACCTTTTGCTCTTCGGTTAGACGTAGATTGAAGGAAAGATTGGCGGTCGGATCAGGCTGCACACAAATATATGAGATGATTCATTGAATCAGCCGCAATTGATGTATTTGTGCATACCGTCTTCTCTGCGGGGTCCAAGGTGTGTGTTGGTTGATTATCGTTCACAGATCGCAGGTCATCCACCGTGTGAAACGTCAAGAGATCGCTTTCCGCAGGGGATACTTTGTAACCCACCGCCTGTAGGAAGGCCCTCTTTAGCTATTCGCAACACATGATCGCTAACTCAATTATTCCCGGTTTCGAACCTCACGTAGGACCTTTCCAGACTTCTTTTTGTGAAGTACTTCACATATTCCTCCGGCCGGATTATGCGCATCAACAGCTTCGAATACATCCACAGCTCCGCCATCGCGTCCAAAAATGATACCAAAATCCTTTCCATGCCGGACCGTGACGTATGTTGTGGCCGCGTTCGCCAGGACGGACCCGATTGGAGGCAATAGCGAATTTCCTGATGCATCCAGTACGGGTACGTCACCGTGGAAAGGGAGAACAATTCGGACGTTATCTAATAATCGTCACATCATCCATGAGCGGGTTTGCACTTGTGCATGGTCAACCAACAAGCGCTGCCTCACCACTGCCAAGTGCAGATAGACGCTTAATCAATCGCGCTACGGTTGCCAAGGAATAGCAGAGAAGGAACGGATTTATACTATCAAATAGAACAGTGGTTCTTCCTCTTTCCGCTGAGAACGGTTTAGGTGTGCGTCAGTCTTAAGAACCTCATCTGGAAGAGCAAAACAGCGTACCGGTTTGCAGCTCTGTCTCGATCACCGATACCAGATTCTTGATATCAGCAGATCGGACCGGGGCGGCCACAGGAGGATCGAGCCATGAAAAACAGGAGGAATATACATCTATTATTGTCAGGCTTAGTGTACCCGTCAGTAACGGTCGGTTCCGCCTTCCTCAGCTTTTCACATACCTCTCCAAATTCAGTAATCGTCTCCATTTCCAGTACGCCTGTTCGACAGACACCACCACAAGCCTCCTTCGACGTCAAGGCAACTTTAGCCGCGGTTGTCTGACAGTGAACGGCAAAAGAAACCTACTTGTCAAGACCTACGCTCGACGCTGCGAAAGATTTTAAGAGACTAGCGCATGACTGTTTTGCAGAGTCTTCAATCACTATCAAAGACGACGATTCCTTGTGGTTTATGATTCGCTCTAGGGTTGTTGACGGCATGTTTTGCGTGGCAAGATCTGTGCGAGATCTGACAGTTGCAGCTTTCATGGTTGCGGAACCGTAAAACGGTTGCCTCCGGATTGACGTCAATGGAATGTTGAATCCAATCAACTGTAAGGTTGTGGGTTGGCATCTTGATCGGAGGTTGACCTGCTCTTGGAAGTGGGATATACCGGGCTTCACTGACGGTCTCGTACCTTTTGTATGCTCATCATGGCACTGTTGAATGTACGGGCGCTCAGTATCTGGATAGACTCTCCATGGATTCATTTGAGTTCACTTGATGAGATACGAGATATTTCTCTAATCAAACAGCTGCTATTTTCTACGCGAAAAGCTGCATCTTTCCGCATACACATTCAATGGACTACATGTGATACACTTGTCATGTTTTTAAGAAGAAGGCCAGAGCCACCTCGCAGTGGATGAAAAGGCGTATTAATATTCTTTGGCAGTCTTTGACATTTCTTGATCCAATCGTCGCCTTTCTTCCACTAATAAACTTTCAAAAGTACGCAATTGATCAAGTGCTGCAGCTACTTTTTGCTCGTCCGAAGACGGTCTGTTGGAATTCGGTGGGTCCTATGATACAATAAAACAGCGTCAAAATGAAGTACATGTGCGTTTGTCACTGCGACTTCACGTCTACCGACCTTTGGCTGCTCAACAGACAATGATATAGCTTGCTGCTTAGGCCTGGTTGTTATATCTTTGGATTGGAGAGTAGGTATTGGTGGTGATGGCGAACGTAGGCTCGTCAGCCATGTCGTCATTGCCTCCTGGTGAACGTTGTTGGGTGGGATTTCACCAGAGGCCGAATTAGTATGCAACGCAGAGGAACTAGTTAGGGAATTTTTGTTCGGCACTCTTGCCCCTCCGTTCCTTTCAGGACATTCAAGTTTGCTTTTCTTGAGGGAGTTACTACATCCAGTCACGGATGTCTCTGATTTTTCGGCGGCTTTTTTTCTCTGTTGAATGGCGCTGGTGATTCTTTCTTCACTGTCAGCGGAGTCTTGGAATGTGGGCTGTACCGGATGAAGACTGGTCTGCGGCTCGGTGAGGGCTTTAATTTTTTTCCATTCTTTATGTTTTATTATAATGCTTCCTTCCCGTGTCTGGCTCTGGCTCTGCCTCTGATTCAAGACTTTTATCTTTCTGTTGGATGACCGCAAGAGTGGTTCGGAGGGGGGACGGGGCATCGGATGACTGGGAGCGGCTTTTGAGTGTGGTACATCTTGTTTTGACTTGATTTTCGGCAGTCGTTGCGCAGGCGAAGGTTTCCGCGTGAACTCTTGTTTCGAACCAATTGGCAGGGGTTGTGATGTCTTTTCTCCATGAAGAGCAGATAACACCCTCTTTTGGGGCGCTTCCATAACGGATTTTCGGCTACCAGAATGCAATGCAGTGGTCGTGATTCTTCTTTGTCGCCCGGATCCCTTTGTCATGGAACCTAACACCGGCTCTCTTACGCGTTGGAGCTTCTCAACATGTTGTCGCCCTCCTTTAGGATTATTTGTAAAATCTCGTCGGCGCGGTGCAATTTGCAGTAAGCGCTCAACTGTGGTAGCCATAGTTTGCAGCTCTTCTGACAGCTTTTCACTACCAGAGGTTGGTATTTCTCGGCGCAGACGAGGAATGCGGCTTTGCAGATGCTGTGGAGTGCTTTCACTAGCATTACTTGAAATACTCTTCATGGTTTTCGCTACTGACTGTACTACATGGACGGGTGGGCTTTCCTTGGCGGGTGGGCTCTCCTTGGCAACTGGCAGGGTACCGGCTTCCTGCTCCCACTGAAACTGCCTTCTACGCTCCGCTTCATCGGCCGCTGCTTTCTCTTGACGTTCCCTCGCCTTCTTTTCCTCAATTTGCTTTTGCAAGCAAGCCTGCCATTCCAGCGCCTCGGCTCTGCGTCGGGTACCGTCGGAGTCATCAGGTCCAAAATTTCCTTTTATGCGTGCAAACCTAGACGCAGGAGCAGGGTAGGAAGGTACGGCGGGTTGTTGGCCTATGGAGGGTTCCGCCGAGCTAGCTATGTGCGTCTGTGGGACATTGTGCGCTTCGACGCGACTGCCACCGTCTGTTGGCGGGGTTGGGGGTCGTCTCCGGAGAGCGCTGATATGCCCTTCCTTATTCCGTAAAGGCGCCCCGCCACCACCTGTCGATCGTCGATTCCAAAAAAAGTCATCGGGTGTCTCCTCGACAACCCGGGGTGGGCGGTTACTTTTGCGTGCGGGTGGATCTATGCCTATTTCAAGACCAGAAAAATCGTTACATCAGCTTTCAGAAACTTCATAGCAAATAGGATGAAGTACCTGCTGATATTATCTGAGAGTAAGTAAGTGATGTTAGTTGGAGAGTTGGAAGCAAATATCGTGAGAAAATTGTTCTAGTACCTGGGAAGATGGCTGTGCTTCCAATTGATGAATGGCTGTCAGTGTTCTCTAAAGGAAGCGAAAAGATCTTGTCAAGATTACATGTAACTTAATAAAAATACTCTGCATCAGCCTACTCTTCTTGCTTTGGACAGTCCTTCTAAAGGTTCTATTCTTTGCTCGGCGGCAATAGATTTTGACTTCCAAGGAACCTCGAACATGCTGCTATAGACCTGCCAGCTCTTGGTAAATCCCTGGGCTCAATTCCAGATTTTCTGATCTGAACTCTACCAGCTGCATCTCCTTTTTCTCTGCCGCTTCCTTCTGCTTTCGTTCTTGTAACTGTCGCGATTGAGCTGCCAAGTCCTCCAGCCATTTTTGCCTTTCAATTTCCTTATTCTTCGAAGAGGGATCAAGGAACGTATTTAGCTGTCATGTAATCATATTCATCAATCGCATATTTTACCTGGTCATACCAAGTACGAACCATACCACGCTAAACGGCAGTTCTTACTGGCCACTACGAAATACGTGCGGGAGGACAGATCGAACATGGCTGGACGAAACTCCGCGAGCTGCGCCATACTATCGTCCAAATGCGGCAACAGTCTTGTGTCAGATTCTGACGTGTAGCTGGCGCCAACCTTTACGAACGAGATCGGCCTTTTCCATTTCGCAATTCCATTCCTGTCTACTGCCTGGGTTGATCATGACCAACAGCAAAATACCAGCTCGATATCCTAATCTTGAAAGTTATCTTGAGTCGTTGCCTTTTTGGTCTTCGACAGATCAGAAAGCCAACGACAAAGTATCTTTCCTCTTTTCGCGCTTTCCTGCTGCTAGAAACACCCTCAATGCACCTTCATATGACGAGAAAATGGCATTTTGGCGTGGGGTACTTACAGAAGCGTGTGGACTGGGTTTAATTGGCGAGCATGTTTTGTCCTTTGATGCTGACAGCCTGGAAACCAAGTTCAAAAGAAGAGGACTTGTGCCGTTGGGACTGGGCACAGTTTTGGTATGAGACGATCCGTCTTTCCAATTAATCGTAGACAGCACCTAATGGCTCTTTACATGGTCAGGCCGATATGGAGCGAACTGGGGATCTTATACCACTAGCGAAATATAAACAAAGATCGGCCTCACCACAAGGGTGGGCTTCATGGGCGGTTTCCTCGCTGATCGTAGCACCGCTCTCGTGGGGCATAAGTCAAATTACTGGTGGTCGTGAGCAACCAAAGTCCCATAGTATGCGTGGTGCTCATGTCATGATTCCGCTCGTTAAAGTAGGTATAAACTATGTCTATTTTGCATTATCCGCGCTGACCAACGTGCTTTGGTAGGAAACCGCTGAAGCTTTCTTGGAGACCATCCGGAAGGATGCTCACTATGCCTCTGATTACGTACTTAGTATGAGTAACTTCCAAGAGCAATTCGGTAGGGCGATGGAAGCGAGAGTCGGACGAAAGACCTCCAACGTGGATTTCGAGCTAGTTCAGGTTTACCTTCAGCAGAGAGGCAATGTGTTGATCGCAGAGGACCCTACCAACTCGGAGCATGGAGTATGTTACGTGTCCTCAACCATAGCTACATCAGAGAACCTCATCCGTCTACTCTAGATTGTGAAAGTAAAACCGTTGACTTCAAGCCAATCGAGTCTAGTCATTACGAATACCGACCGCGGTATTGTTACTATGAAGTCCACAGTGGCCATGCTTCACAAGCAGGTCGACGAACTTGAAGAAAGGATCATAGAGTAAGTTGCGGAATCTTGCTGGGTCATGTTGTAACGGGGTTAGTCGTATACCTAGCTGACCGCTTTACCAAATCAAAGTCTCACTAGGATGGCGCAACAGCGTCTTCGCGCCGGACAGAAAGAGCGCGCATTGTATCACATCCGGCAGAAGAAGCTAGTTACTCAAGTTCTTGAGAAACGACTCCATTCGGTGGAAACCATTGAGGGTATTATCGGCAAGATTCAGTCGGCGGAGACAGAGACAGAGGTGCGTCGCCCCATGCATTTTTTTAGCATAACTCGATATAAGCAACATTCCTGACAATATTACCTTACTCGTGCAGGTTCTCACAGCGTATGATGCAGGCTCTAATGCGTTGAAATCATTTATTAAGGAATCTGGTCTGACCGTCGAAGCGGTAGAGGGAACAATGGATAGATTACAAGACGCGTTGGCTGATCAGGCTGAGATCGACGAGGCCATGGCTGTGGGCCAGAACATGATCCTCAAGCCAGAAGAAGATGAGGACCTCGAAGAGGAATTGGATGCACTCCTCGCGGAGGAAGTAGAAAAGCTGCCGGTCGTGAACGCAGAACTGGCGTTTGAGACTGCACACGTACCGCCCTTAGCTGCATCGGTGACACCCAATGCCACCTCATCTTCGGCTATCCCGACTACGACACATGAGCTTGACGCCGAACTAGACGCACTTCTGTTGGAAGACGAAAGATCCGCTCTAGGAGCAACACCCTCCCTGGCCAAAGTTTCACAAAAGAAAGCATCTCGCGACCAGATACCGGAGGCCCTGCTTGCATAATCTTGACACATATCTGTTTCATAGCGCATAAAAACCGGCGGCCCGTTTATACATATAATTTAAGTTATGAGTCGTAATATATACATAATATACACGCATTCCTGCTACTGTGTCGCCGTCACTGCGATCTCATTGGGACGTCTATACAGTGACAGCGGTCATTTAGCAAGTGCATGACAACGGCATTGTGGCGACAAGGGCGCAGGCTTACAATAGACAAATGCGCCATCGTCGGCGTCCGTTCCCTCTCCCAGATAGACATACAAAATTAATCCTTGGCCCTCGAACAGACCTGAATAGAGATGATCCGATGGTCTGTAACTACGACGCTGGGTCTCGAGGCGTACGATCCAACTTACAACAGACGACATTACGCGGATTGATCACAGAGCTATGCAGAAATTTAACAAAATCTCTTATGTCAACTCTGACATGCGCAAGTGATTGACGGTCCCGGCTGAGACTCGGTTGCTGAGAGATATCGCATTGACCCTGATCTACTTGGAGCATTACTATCCAACTTCCAGATGTTTGATCACAGCAGTAATAGCGGAATTAATACCGAGTTCTGGATTGACCAAACCCGAAAACGTGGTCTCCACACGAACGGCATCGGTTTCAACCTTTAGTAGGAAGTCCCCGGCCATGTTGGCCGACACGGTAATATGGTTTCCTAGCGGCCGCATTCGCTCAGCAATCGTACGTACATCCGTCAATGGTGGAAGGAGAATATGGACCTACTTGGTTATATTAGTTCAAACAAAATGTCAGCTAGATCCATATTCTTCCTTCTTTACTTGGTAGTCCATCATAACGGGCTGCTTCAGATCTTCCGCTTCCTGCCATTTCAGAGGTCTTACGGGAATATCTTGGCTCAGAAATGCACAATTCCCTGTACGACTCTGTTGACAAAAATATGAGAGGTGGAAACACAAACGTCCTTGCTACTGCAATTGCACACCGTGTTCGTAATGCTCAACGCTAAGACGGGTAGTCCCTCTTTCTTTGTCAAGCGCATAGCGACATCAGAGGCTTGCTGGCTGGATTTTAGCGCGCGGACAAGATGCTCCCCAGTCAGCTCAATCCAGATATTGTTTCCGAAACCACTCTCTACTACATATTCTTCGAAAATGCGATCCTGTCCAAGTGTTTTCCGATTATTACAAGAGGCCCAAAAAGGATCAACCACCTGTGTCACAGCGTAAACACGAACCGCCTTTATCTGTCCAAACATTTGCATAGTCGTGCTAATATCTTGCTTCCCAACGATAAAGTGGATGTAATCCGGCGAAAAATGCCAGATCCAGCTTTTTGCCATTTTCTCCACACTGACAGCCATTTCTATTTTCAAGCGAGTATTAATTGGAGTAAGGAACCCAAAAGAATTATCTCAGGATACGCAACTGATCAAAAGACCCGCGTTGACCACCTTCGTCTTCAACCTCATCTTTAAAGCTCCCCAGCGGAGATCTCCGCTGCAGGAAATGGCAAAGCCTCTGATCGTTCACTTACTAAGCTGTGTCACAATGCGACATGTGACCTGGACGATGCAAATCTGCTGCGCAACCCCGCTCCCTATCTCCAATCTGATATTTATTTTTCCTTCTGGCCGTTCCAACACTGAGTAGCATTGATCGCAACTTCTGACTTTTTTCGCATGGGATTATCAGTCATGCTGGTCGAGACCCCTGCTGATGCATATGACCGAACCTGTGATGGCTCGACAGTGCATGATGCTACCCATATGAATTGGAAGCGAGCCAACAGTCTCATTACACCTCCCGACTCTCGCCGTCCCTCCCAAGTTCACTTCAAGACCCAAGACAAGCAAGACAGCTCTCCGGAACAATTGGTGGAGAGTGTCTCTTCGTTCAGCTACTTCATTGACCATGACAACCTGCTGGTGAGTACCCAATTGAGCACGACATAAAAATGGCCCATTCTTTTGTCATAGGGATATTATATTCTGGGACAGCACTGTAGAGTAGGGACACCAGATAATTGCAAGTGAAATAAAAGTTGGAGGGTGGCAAGAGAGGGAGAGAGGGAGGGGGGGGGATGATTGATAAATAGGATGATACCACCATGCAAATTACTAAGTTCCAGAACATTGCCAGGAAGGTGTCGCTACTGTTATCGCTCATTTCTTCCCTGCATGGATTGTGTCTCGCGACGTGAAATTCATCCAATGTACGGCTGGTATCACTAATAAGCTCGTGCGGTGCCTGCATCAGCCAACAGGAGAGTCAGCGTTGGTCCGATGTTATGGCAAAGGCTCTGATATTTTGATTGACCGGCGCCAGGAAATGCTCGTATGTGGTTTTTTGGCTTTCTTCAGTTGACCGATGATACTCGTTGTGACGTTTCTGCTACGTTCCTGTTATTCCTATGTAAGAACTTGATTGCACTGTCGCGCTTGGGTTTGAGTCCTGCGCTCTATGGACGCTTTCATAACGGTCTTGTGTATGGGTATGTTGAGGGAGTACAGTTCTCTGTGGAAGGTAGGCTTTTTGTCTTATCCTTTTGTTGACTCGACTTGTGGTCCACTCCTTACTGACCTTCCACCAGACATGCAACATCCCCGAAAGTCCTTGCTGGTGGCTACACAGTTGGCGAGATGGCATCGGGTGGATCTGCCTGGGGAACCACGGGTTCCGAAGCTTTTTTCGACCCTGTGGCGATGGTTAGATGCAGGTATGTAGTAGTTCCATGGCATGGCTGTTATCACTGGTCGCATCTAACATCTTCACAGTACCAGCCACCTATAGCAACTCATCAGCTGACCGGAAGTTCAAAACATCACTTAATATGGACGATCTGAAGGAAGACCTGCGCCAATTGCAAATCGTATTGGAGAAATTGAACAGTCCTGTAACATTTTGTCATAATGATTTGCTTTCAGGCAACATCGTATATGACCAAACGAGAGGTATTTTGGCAATGACAGTATATTTTACGCATATTATCTCACCATTCGTCCAGATTCCGTTGCATTTATCGACTATGAGTACGGAAACTACTCCTATCGAGGATTTGATATCGGAAACCACTTCTGCGAGCATGCAGGTAATTAGGAAACAGCGTGGCTCGCGGTACTGCATTCAACGTAATTCAAGAGCTTACTTTATTGCTTATTTACGCGTATAGGGTTTGATTGTGACTGGTCTTTATACCCCACAAAATCCTTCCAGCTAGGATGGCTCCGTGAATATATTCAGTCCTTCACTGGGTCAGATGCAGTTTCAGCGGATGAAGTGGAAGCGCTATACAAGGAGGTGGCAAAATTTTCGCTTGCATCGCACTTTTACTGGGCTGTTTGGGCTCTGGTGCAAGCAGAGATCAGTGATTTGGACTTTGATTATTTAGAATATGCTTTAATGCGACTACGCGAATACCGACGGAGAAGGGACGAAGTGCTGGCTCTGTAATTGAGACTAGAGGGGATAGGCACTCCACACTTTATTTTATTCAAAATTCATCAATATATAGAGATTCTCACTGAAATCTATATGGAACGATCACTCACATTCTCGTCTGCATTCGTGCAGATCCACTTTACACGTGATCGTAGTCCCAAGAACGCGTCTACTGTATACGAACTGTCCTGTTGTTACGCATCACACTCATCTACCTGTCTGTATATTGGCACTTCCATTCGTTTTTCACTTTACCATGGCTGCAAGTATTCCAGCTTCTCTCTTCGGTTCGGCTGCTCAGAGAGGACCAGGAGCACTGGTGGAGATTAAAGCAGGTCAGTACACCCATCTTTCGGCGATGATGGCGGCGATACTGGGGCAATGGAAGGTTGACAGACTGACTTGATAGGGAAATGCACTCGCGAGGGAACTCTTGTTAAGCCAGATACGCGAAAAGGGTAAGGGAACGAGAGTAACATTGCCACAAATAATGAAACTCATAGTCGATATGAAGCTTGATCTACATGAACCAAGGAGAGGTAAGGGCGAACGCAGTTTCATAAGCTTGATCGATCGATGCTGATTTCTTTATTGCGGTTCTAGGACTCGCTTATGCACTTCTACTGGAAAGACCGACGGACGGGAGCAGTGGAGGATGATTTGATCATTTTCCCAGGTCGGTCCACCACGCGCGCTCGTCCAAGCCCTCTCCACGCACGATACTTATCGTCCATTACTCTGGTAGAGGAGGCAGACTTTGTTAAAGTCACACAGTCAAATGGACGCGTGTATGTCCTCAAGTTTAAGTCGTCATCACAGAAGCTGTTCTTCTGGATGCAGGGTAAGTGTTCTGGAAATTCTGCCTGCACACACTGAGAATGCAGGGGGGATACTCGGTTTACGACCATTTATGTTGCACAGAGGCGAAGTCAGACAAGGACGAAGAACTAGCCAGAAAGGTGAAGCTACATTCCTGGACCAACTCGATGGTGCACTGACCGGTCTGACAATCCTTCAATTTCTCCACAGGTTAATAATCTTATCAACAATCCTCCTGCACCCGGACAGGATCCCATGGAGAATGATTTACTCCAAGTCTTACAGCAGAGCGCCAGGTATCCGCCGCATGAAGGGTTGCGGATGGTTGGACGGCGATGCTCATGTTCACCTTAATCAGGGATGCAGGGTCTAGTGAAAGTGCAACTACTCCTAGCTCGGCGTCGGCATCTGCCCAATTGGAGCAAATTCGTGATGTTTTGGCCAGCATCCGCGTATCAGGTGAGGAACTATATTTTGGTATTCCTGAACAACATACTGAATGTTTCCTACCATAGATGCAGAAACTGAATCTGGTATGTTCATCAATCATCCCAAAGTGGAGAGCCAGGATTTGACTTCCTTTATCTATGCTTGTAGCTGGTGACCTGGCGCATGTGCTGAATCCGGACACTGTTGGACCGATTCTCAATAACCCGAATATTTCTGCGGCGCTCTTCCCGAATCTTCCTCAAACTACCAACAGATCGCCGGCAGAGATTCAAGCACTAATGAGCAGTCCTGAGTTCACACAGGTGTGTGTAGAAAGATGCTAATGCCTTCTGCTTTGAAATTGACCGGGTATTATCAGTCTGTTCAGTCCTTAAGTGCTGCGTTACGTTCTGGGCAGTTGGCGCCTGTACTTCAACAGCTAGGTACGTACTCTGCTATCAACAGAATGCATGGCAGTCTACCTCACTAAAATTGGTGCAAATTTGGCTGTTCATCTAGCTCCAGGTAGTGATATGGAAGGTATGCAATGACTACCAAGCGTCTTGATTGATCTACCCATCCTCACTGGTTGAATTATAGCCCTCCAAACATTCTTGCAATCCGTGCAAGGTATGTGGCCTTTCTGACATGTGGTAAAGAGACGTGAGACGCTCACCTGTTCCCTTGATGCAGATCGTATAAACCAGGATCAGAGTGGGGGTGATTCCATGGAAACTGATTAGAAAGGTTGTTTAAAGATCGTTTGCAAAAAAAAAAAAATACATCTATACAAGGCGGTCAGTTTCGTTTTCGCCGCGCTGCTTCATTGCTGTACTTAGGTTGCCAATACTACGGCAATGATGGTGCATCCTTATTATCATATAACTATTAACATTTCCCTGTATACTTGACTATCAACAATGATCTATGGAGTATATCACCTATTATTGATTCGGAACTAGATAGTCTTCTTAAAGTCTTTTACAACCCAACGGCGAACGCTGCGGCGGCGGCGGCGGCGCCAACAATCACAGCAGACCCACCGACGGACGATGCGGAGCTTTTGCTTTTACCAGTAGCCGCTTCGGTTGCACTTGTAGAGGATGTTGTTGAGGTCGCATTTTTCGCCGCCAGGCCGGGGAACTGAGCAGTAGCCATCTCAAAGTTGTCGATGGTAGAGAAGAGAACGAGGGTGTCAAAATCGTCAAAGCTGATTTCGGATCCAGGCACGGTTCTTAACGTGAACTTTTGGCTATCTAGATTGTTGCTAGCCACGACATTATCCGCTACACCCTTGGCCATTGTGTCGCCTTGCCTACGTCCGAACCATGCGGCACCTGCGTAACCAGGGAGGAAAGTGAAACTCCTGATAATGAAGTTACAACCATCAAGAATCTCTGCTGTTCCCGATATCTGGAATACGGCCGCAGGCTGGTTGGGGAGGCTGGCAGCAACCTGCTTCAGAACGGCTTTTTGTCCCACATATTTCGTATCGGCGACGTTGCAAGGCTTTGCAGAGATGGTGGAGAAGGTAGCTGCGGCCAGCAGGAGAAGTGTGGTAAAACGGACCATTATGGTGTGTTTGCGAGGAAGTTGGGCAGTGTGTAGTGTTGAAAGAGATGAGGACGAGGACCTCTTCTTTTTTTTATATGAATTGCTGTCATCAAAGCGGCAATTTTTTACTTCCAGCACATGCCGTTTGCGACAGGCCGCGTGAGAGATCAAAAGCCGTGTCCTACGCCTCCTTTTTAAAGTTCAGCACGAAAATAGAAACGCGCCGTGACGGCCTGTCGCATGGTGGGATAGATACATGTTTTTGCTAGGTTTGCTAGCAGCGCTATTGGGCAAGTAAGTTCACAGTGTATGGTTGATATTAGTCCGCAGTAGACATCTCATCCTGCATTGTAGTTGCGCTATTGGCTTGGGGCAGACTCTGCAGAAGCACGCAATCAACCGCATTGCTGCTCTCTCCTACCTTCCATCAGCTCGGAGACGGCGTCCGATACCTTCCAATGCCGACCCCGCCATATCTCTAGCCACACGGGCTCGAAATCGCACTTGGCTGCTCGGCCTGCTGCTAGCGTATCTTGGAGAAGCCTGTGGCAACTGGGTAGCCTTAAGCTTTGTCTCTGCGGCGGTCGTCACTCCCTTGGGAATCGTGTCAGTCATCGTTAATGCGGTGCTAGCACACAAGTACCTGGGAGAGAAGATCACTAGGCGCCAACGCATCGGATATGGAGTGGTTGCCTGCGGCGTGTTGATAATCCTCTTGGCTGCACCAAAGGGTGAACAGCTGACAAAGGATCCTACTCGTCCTCCAATACCCTCCCAAATATTAGATGAATGCTGCCGGACACGCTCATTTATTCTTGGGCTGGCAACCCTGGTGTCCAGTGTTTTGATGTTGATTTATGTTCTGCGATCAACAAGATATTCAAAGAAATGGCGGGACTTTCTAGGGAAGGATTACAATCTGTACCTCCACGTGGCCATATGCTCCTTGTTTGGAGCGGTGACAGTTACCTGCGGAAAGGTTCTGTCCGTACTGGCAAGGGTACGAGCCATGAGTGCCACATCAAGTGGTGCGCACGTCGCTGTAGCGAATGCTACAACAGGCGGTGCAGGCGCAATACCATCATCAAGTGGTGTAGCCACTCCAGTGTTGGCTATGATCCTCGTGATCGGAATGTCGGTGCTGGGCTTGGAACTCTTCCGGCAACGGGCGCTCACCCATTACCAAGTGTCAAAATTTCAGCCGATGTTGTTTGCTACTTTCAATGGATGGTGCGTAGGATTGGCAAGATATCAAATACTCCGTATTATTGACTCATCTCTGCCGCTCAATATATCTTTGAACTCTTCAGTGCCGTAATGTCCAATGTGCTGTTGTTTCACGAGATCCCAACACTTTCTGGATTAATTCAATTTTTTGCGATCTTTGGAGTTGGCATGACCGTAATTTTAATGGGTCTCCGCACTGCACAGCAGAGTGACGGTGGCACCTCCCTGGCACCCGCTAGCAGTGTTAATACTCACGCATCGGCAAATAGGCTGCGATGGGCGTCCGATTAGTGTTAAGAGTTCTATGCGCTAAATTATCATAGACACCTCAATGTATATCATCCTCACATGCTGTGGAGTTTCGGCAACAGGCTTTCGAGCTTAAGTTGTCCTATTTAACTCTGATTCGGTACGATCAAACAGTAATTAGAGAAAATATCATCGTTTAATCAGGAACTGTTCCTAATCACGGGGTTGCTACGCTATACCTGTGCCACCCCACCACCAGATCTAACAACCAACTTACCACCAGGGCTGATCTCCTTCATGACCGTTCCAATGGAAGAAACGCCAGCTGTTGCCCCGTCTCCCCCAAGCACTCCAAACATCCCTGCATCTGCAATTACTGCCCCCACTCCTATCTCCACATCCATCTCAACCTCTGTTCAACAAACGGTTCCAGATGGCATAAACCCAGAAACCGCCGCCCTTCTCGCTGCCGCGGTAGCGCACGGACGTCAAGACGCCGTTCAACTTCCTCGCGATGCGAAGTTGGTTTCCCTTATATTACAGGCAATGGGGATAGAAGACTATGAGCCACGAGTCATCCCACAGCTTCTGGAATTCATTCATCGTAAGTAATCACTCCTCGCCAGCGTTTGGCCTCCAGTTTCAAGTGAGCGCTTTGGGCTCCGCATGAACAATGCTCTAGCCATGTCCTTGTCGAGGAATTCAAAGTGCAGTTCATTAAATATTCTGTATCTCAATCAATTCGGCAATATCCTTTTTGGCAGGTTATGTCCTAGACGTTCTGGCAGACGCACAAACCTACGCGGAGCACGCAAGCCATAATAGCATTTCACTCGACGATGTACGTCTGGCGATAGAAGGTCGGGCATCTCATTCGTTCACTACACCCCCTGGAAGAGAGGTGCGTATTGCCTTGATGTTATCTCTTTTGAAACTGTATGTTGAGGTGTTACGCCCTTAGTTTCTCGAGGCTCTGGCTGCCAAGCGAAATTCCGTCCCTCTTCCGTTGATACCCGAAAAATTTGGAGTGCGACTGCCCCCAGAGCGCCATACGCTCACTAGTACCAATTTTCAAATCGCCATCAGTGTATGCTTATCTGTTAATCTAACCGACTAAAATGAATACTAATGTTGTGCATTTGATCAATAAGCATACTTCAAAGAACCAACCAATGGAGATATCCACGGAAGCATCGCGGCCATTTACCGCCGCACCATCCGTGCGAGGCCCTAGTGTACCAGGGTCACCCCCCTCCAATCGTGCATCTGCCGCGAGTATGACAGGCGTATCCGGATCAGATTATCAACCTCACTCGACTACGCCTACTCCTTTTCCATCCGTAGCAGCTGTCAAAACGGAGATGGATATTGATGAGGATTATGACGAAGAAGGTTAAGTGCGTCCGTAGGAAGGACGTGGGGCAAACATTATCGCTATCTCTCCATTATAATATGGCGAGGCTCAAACTGTATATATAATATGTACAAATACTAAAAGCTCTCTGATTCAGAGATGACTACCCAAAATCTCCGTATAGGCGTCATTCGCCGTTTGGATAATTTCAAAACAGTCGGAAAAAACCTCTGCCACCTCACTGCCACCGTATCGTTCGTACCAGTGCAAATAGGCTCCTGCTTTGTACATCGCTCCCGCCTTCGTCAGCATTGAATCAAGCACCGGTATCACATCTGACCCATTGTAGCACACATCTAGAGATCGCTTTGGGGACTTGATGTCAAGCGCTATTTAGGAGCAAACGATTAGCAAGAGAGGCTGCATACACCCTACTGGACCTTTGCCGTACCGTACAAAGAGGAGGTTTTTACATCGAACCATTCTGATCGATTTACTACTCCCAACTTCGTAACGAATTTCTGCTCAAACTGGGCTGATTTTTGCCAGTACTCTGGTCCTATTACCCCACGCGCTTGTAATCGGGCGGCAATGCACCTCCGGCGCGTTCCAATAGGCATACTGGCCAAATTTCGCATCAAATTCGTTCGTAAACTGTCCCACCCTAACGTAAACTCGCTGTGCGCCGAAATTTAGCGTGGGATCATCATGCTGGTGGCTCTAATCTTGCTGACGTACTTTGCAATGTTGCCTACGCCAGATACAACGGCGGAAGACGCAAATGTTGCCATCTTGCAGCTTGGCACAGGAGTCAATTCCGCCACCACATTCCATGCATCGAGTGCACTGGGTTTACTTGAGGAGTAGTTTAATCAATCGTGGCCTCAGTCATCCTGAAAACAGGGCATACTCACCGTTTGTACTCTAGCTTGCCACTCTGATGCTTGACCTCCGTGGTAGGAAGCACCAGTCCAGCGAGGCAATGCGCTATGTACTCGTTCAGATCGTCCAAAGTGACCTTCTCCACCTTCGCCCCTGATCGATATCAGAACATATCACAGAGGCAGCCCGCTTTTTGAGAGACTTTACCTCGGGAAACGAGACCGTATTGTCTCGATACCGTACCCATAATAGCATCATTAGATAGAAAACCAATCAAATCTGAATATCTAACGATATGAAGGCCGATTAACTCGCTTAGTTTGTTGTTCGTGATTGACAACGGTGATCGTAACCTGTGCATCCAGCCAAGCGCCAACAAAGAGTTATAGTGTTGTAAGGTGGTTTCACCCGACGAGAATGGGGCCACCCTAGGTGATTATACCAAATAAGAATTATTTCTGAGCATAAACGTAATGGGAATGTCATCTTACGCAAAAGTCATCAGACACTGCTTTGGATATCGGTCGCGCACTTCTTCGGCTATGCTAAGGTCTAATATCGGTATGGACTCTAATGGACATCATCGCGCCAGATTTTCATACCGTGAACCGAGCCCAGAACCAGTCCCTCCAGCAATGCTGTCGAGGTGACATCATCAGCGGGATAAACAAAAGGGGAAGACACTACGCGGAAAATTACCTATGTAACATTAGAGTTCCATCATGCTTATCAGACGCCTCGGCATCTTTTCTGTATGCATTCATGATCGCATCCAGATGCGAGATATCCCAGTATCCATGAGCCCAATTGTTACCCCGCCCAGTTGTGCCATTGTCTATGTATTGTGTAGTGAAAATAGAGGTTCGAGACTCGCGTTGACGTTTGCGCCATGTCTGCAGTTTCAATTCAACCTTCCAATCAGGATCCTCCCCACAATCTGCAGTAGCTAGAGCGGCGGTCCCACCTTGCGTTCTGTATCAATGACTAGTTGGCGAAATCTCGAGAGAGGGCCTATAGCCGATTCCTTGCTTGTATTTCTAAAGTCATCGACGTGAGACACTGATACGCTTGAGTTCCGATACACCATGCAATGAACTCACTCCCTTTCGAGCACGTCAAACAACTGGTGTCCTATTTGAATGCCGCACTGGAGCCAACCAAGAAGCGGACATGACGTGGGGTCAACAACCGACGGAACAGAATATTCGCGTAGTGTTATGCGTTCACGCGTACCTGGCCAATCTGCAGCACAATCATGTACGGTGCACTCTGGTAGAATCGCTTTTCGACGTCAAAGATCCGCAGCAAAACTTGAACGATTGTTGCTGCTTCATGTTGATGTGCTAATGCATGTGGCACGGTGACTTTACTTGATATCTCCATGCGAATGAGACTCTCGATATTCTGCTGCAAACGATGCCTAGGATGTCAATTAAGGCCCAAGCTTTGCCCCGATTGCAGGTAGTCTATGTTGGTAGCCGTGCAGAAATTGTAGAAATTGTTGCACATATGTGATGAACGCATTAATTGCCAACTTAAGTCTTGCTGTTGATTATATATAAAATATCATATACTTTTTACAATGAATAGTATCTACAATATGTTATTACGCTACTTCATAAGATCCTCTTTTCCACTGTCGACTCGCTGTAATTGAGGATCAACCCATCCTACGACGAGGATGGCCCCACTGCCGATTCCATATTCGTAAATGTGATCTGACTCCACCATTTCTCTATCGTTAAAAGTTAGCTTTATACGTTGGACACCTGCTTCATCCAAGCCACGTAGGTCGGCAATGCGGGCCTTTAATGTATGGACAGTTGACATAGACTCTATAGACAGTGGTAGGCGTTGCGCGGCGGGAAATGCTATCGTTACATTGACGCTCAACTCTGTGTCAAGAGGAACAGATGGGAGATCCCACACTGCCTGAGATCGCCGCAGACCCGTATAATTGGGATGTGCAGACGGGGCGGTGTGGGTTGGAAAGCTTGCTTGGACGAGGGAAGGCATGTTGATGTAGGAAGATTCAGACTTGATTATGGGGTATACGCACTGACAAAGTGATTTTATTAACCAGGTACGATGACTTTGGGCCAAGGAATCACATGTGATCTGCTGAGGGTATGCGGGTTGTGGCGTCCAGTGACCGCGACGGCCATGCCCAAGAATAGCGACCGCATGGTTGATAAAGGCAAAGGGAATGATTCGAAACTATTATGGGCAAACAACGCAACCGTCACTGCCCCGCCCTCCAGGTTGGCATCAGATTTGGCATCAGTCTCGTGTCGTGTCGCGTCGCGTCCCGTCTCGCTTACCTCAACTATGACTCGTTCTGGAAGGTGGTTTGTTTGTGTTATCGTTGCATGACCTCAGCCGTGTGTTTTCCATCTTTTGTCTCTTAAACAGCTCACTTGCGCCTTCAGCTACTTGTCACTTTATACCTTTTCTTCAGTAACTTACCTCTTTATCGACCAATATGCCCTCTCCTACCACCTTGCTGCGTCCCTTTGTGCAAAAAAAGTCTCCGGCGTCGTACGCCTACCAGTATCTCCTCTCCACTCCCCCTCAGTACGATGAAGACTCGTCCAAGAAATGGCCATTAATCCTCTTCCTGCATGGAGCAGGTGAAAGCGCGCGGGGTGGACAAAACGATTTGGAATTTGTTAAAAGACACGGTATTCCCAAGCTGGTTGCCGCGTATGAACTTATTCAAGCTGGAAAGCCGCCGATCGTTCATGTTCCGGACTTGAAAGCAACCAAGAAGGCGGTAGATGAAGAAGAGCCTGATGCTGCCTCACTTCCGGTATGTATCACATTCTTCTGCTCGTACAATACCCCTATGCTGACCCTCTAGAATAAAGGTCCCAGAAGAGAGTGCCAAGCTTGTGGCGGAGACGTTTATCACCGTTTCACCTCAAGTCGACCTGACCAAAGGATACGGTTGGAACGCTCACGTTCTGGAACACCTATTGGACGAGATTGAGGACACATACCGGGTCGATGCCTCCCGGATCTACGTAACAGGCGTGTCTATGGGAGGGCAAGGAACCTGGAATATTGCACTTCACAACCCTCAGCGGTTTGCTGCGATTGCACCAATCTGTGGAGGTACTGATACCCTTCGGCTTGGATTGATCAAGCACCTACCTGCTTGGGTATTCCACGGGGTGCAAGATAGCATCATCCCCATCACGGAAAGCGAGCAAGCAGTGGAAACGTTACAGGAGCTTGGCGGTAAAGTCAAGTATACCAGCTATCCCCGGGCGAAGCATGACAGTTGGACCGAGACCTACAACAATCCTGAAGTCATAAAGTGGTTTCTGGAGCACAAGAAGGAGCGGAATGGGAAGCGGACTTAGATGCGTGTGTTAATACCCGCTTTAATGCTTAATAGGATGAAGAATGCAAATTTGGTGCAATCAGAATTGGCATCATCCCTTTTTGATCTATTGTACAAGTGAATGAATCTATCCAGCTCCACCACCTTTTTGTCGTCCCTTCAAATCCGCCAACAAACTCTTAACGACATCTTCCCCACTACCGTCCCCTTCAGCAAACTTGGCCAAGGGATCCGCCACTATTTTGTCATGTAGTACCGAAAAAAAAGGTACATAGGTCAAGAAATCCAAGAAACCCACAGCAGTCTGCTTGGTAGTCCCAGATGCGGCTGCCTCGTCGGACGCCACATTCAGCAATGATGCGACATGTTCTATTGAGTCTGGAGGCAGGCCAGTGGAAAGGAGGAGGATTTTGAGATCCTCATATGTCATTCGCCCGTCCTCAGAAGAGGTGTTGACAGTAAAGAGGTTGCGGTATTGCTTGATATTCCTCTCAAGCTTTTTGAAGTCAGTATCGCTGAAGCTTAGGCGGAGATTCGTGCTGCGAGCGCGTGTAAGTGAGATTAGACTACCATTCTCTATAGCCACCATTAAATATTCGCGAAGTAACCTACTCTAGCAGTGTCATTCTCTCCGCCAACGCAGCAATAACACAGAATTCAGATTGATCAATATGATCACCCGCTACAAGTTCAAACACCTTGAATGGGGAAAGGACAAGTTAATAATTCTCACAAGAATAATTATCACAATGAAAGGAAATACCCGGTTGATGTACTCAATCTCCTGTTCTGTGACCCAACCCATTTTTGCCAACTCAGCACCCATTTCTTCGACTGCAACCAAGCTCTTGTCCTTAAAGATTGGTTCTGAGAGAGCTAAATAGCGCGCTTTGCTGTCATCGCCGAGAACATTCAAGTCTTTGACCATTGCGCTCAGGAAGTCCTATCCAAGTATTAGATCTAACCGACCCTCGCGAAAGGAGATTTCTATGGTACTAACCTCTTTCACTTTATCGCCTTCCAGACCAGAACGATGTGGCCCGCCTTCCGCAATGCGTTGTCGTCGCATGTGCTCAAGGTCTATCTTTGACTGTTGCGGAATGTACAATGATCAACACCAACCCCATGCATTTTCACCCGATTTAATGTCAGTTCCAAACACATACCGTTCGTCGCACAATACTTTTTCTCGCAGCCAAAGCCACTGATGCTCTCCTTTTCTTGCGCTCATCTTCCCCACCAGAGGTAACATTTACAGCGTTGTTGGAGTCTTGCTGGTGCCTACCAAGGTATCGTGCCGTCCTTGACGATATTTTCGGCGTTGATACAGACGATTCGTTGTCTTCTGCTGTTGCATCGTCGCCTCGGAAAATAACAAATTCGTCCTCCTCCTCCTTAGCCGCTTCAACGTCTGACCCGGGCTCAATAGGACTGTCGACTTGCTTATTTTTGTTGAGCAATTGCTGCAGATTTACAGTCACTTGTTTTGGTGGGGTGGGACGGCGAGGTTTATAAGGGCGGTCCACCACGGAAGACTTTGGCGTCGGTTTGGAACTAGGTGCGGTCTCCATGACTGGTTGAGTGGCTGACACCGCTGGCTGGATCACAGACTCTGGGAATCGTTGTCGATCAGGTGCGACAACGGAAGGAGGTTGTGGTTCTGTTTCCCATCCAGTCAGCTCCGAGCTTGCGTCCAATTCGACATCAGGAAGCTTAGGTATAACCGACTTGGTCGCCTCTTCCTGGACATGCGATGGTGGACCAGCCACTATATTTGATGTGCCAGGCTCAGGCGCCGTTTGTACTGGCGAGCTGTCTGCATGGGGTGACGACGATATAGGTTGTAATTGAGATTCCGCGACTTGCACCTTTTTTCGTAACTTTCGTCGGACCTTGACGGTGGAGCTTCGCCGGGACGCGGGCTTCGAGGTGGGGAGAGATGTGGGGATCTCCGCTGCATCATTGGCCATCGATGGAGCGGGTGGTAGGCGTGTGAACCGAGAAAGTCCTTTTTCGCTGACTTGTGAGGGCTTGATGGTCGATTGAGGGATAGGAGGTAACGCTCCTGGTGTGATGGTTAGCCGCGCAAGCCGGGATGGGGGCTGAAGCTACCGTAAGAAACAATAAGAAACATTTATATGAGAAACAGGCCCTTACCGCTCGTTGCATCATCAGAAGCATTCTCGGACTGGTTCCATACAAAGGCACCTTCTTTGTGTACCGATGCGGAAGAAGAGATGCTAGATGATGTCCATTTTTTGATGCGTCGGTGGTCTCAACTGTCTTCATTTCAGTAAAGATACGAAAGTACCCTTCCGGTGCAGGAATGCTTGGTGGCATTTTCCCTAGTACAGGAACCCGACGCGGCCTTCGTGTAGCAGATGGTCCTGCAGGCGTTGCCGGTAGGAGTGATAGCTGCGACGCTCGCACCTGCAACAGTCATAATTCATCAGACACGGCCTTTACGGACATCCGGAAACTACCGCTGAACTTTACCCATTCCGATGTCTTCTTGTCCAATTTCTTAGTCGGCTCGTATTTTCGTCGCTCTAGTGGCCCGGGTCCCAAGAAGGGATTTTTGTAATTATCTGCAAGCTTTGGGATATCCAAGGGTTTCTTCGGCCTTTCGAGTGGTGACAATGCCCGGTGCTTATCTTTTTTCAATAGGCAATTAAGTTGCTGGGAGACCTGACGGCCGCTAGTAACAGGACTCCGTGGTGGGGGGGGTAACGGCGATAATAACCGATCTGATCTTGCTTGAGGTGTCAGACCTAAGCGAAATACAGCAGCAGCAGATGACATGGGCCTGTTGTCCTCATTCTCCCCTTCCTTCAAAATAGGGCCTGATTGCGGAGGATTTCGATGGGCCGAATCGACCAGACATGGGTCGGCAAGCATCGTCCCAGCGCTGGGACCGTTGCAGCTGTCTCAATGATGGTGTGGAATTAGGTTTGTGGCGTGCATCGACCGGCTAGGTATATGGAAGATGAATTCACCAGGGATGATTGATCGGGTCCACGAGGCATACCCTCACGGAGAATTTCAGGAAATTTCCTACGGACCCTCAGACCACACCCGAGGGGAGGCCTCACTTGACAGGACACTTAAAGATAACCTAAGGAGACGGCAGTGTGACTGGACTACTAACTTCAATATCAAGCAATGCAATATGGGAAGCAGGTTATATTATCTCTATCATACATTGTGCAGTCAATTTAATTGGGCAGGAAAAATGTCAGATCTAACAGATCTAATGGGAGGGTGCGATATTAGTCTGGGAACGACGAAGAAGAGCTTGCTAAAGCTCTCATGTACAGTACTCACGCATGCTGCCTGCCACATATTGTTTAATCCTGGTGGATCCCTCAAAACTGGGAAAACTCAAGATTGAGCGCCGTCTGCGCGTCAGGGGGAAAGCCTCACCTAGGAATACAGCCCGAATGAATACAGCCCGAATCAGTATCCTGAGTATCAATCATGATCACCTTCTCAACTCACCGACTCAAAATTCATCGTCTAGTTACCGTCGTCCTCTTACTATCTGCAGAGCGGAACGCCATACCGCATACCAAAATGTGCCGAAGGAGGCGATGGCGAGTGACACAAGCAGAGAAAATCCAAGACAGCTGCCTGCAACACATAAGAGCCCGATGGCCAGGAATGCAGAGCCAAAGATGATGGTGAGACTGGCCCCGATGAATCCCAGAATGGGAAAGAATGCAGCCGCAAAAAGCGTGTATACAAACAGCTAAAACCGTCTATTAGCGTTTTATACCACTTTGATACTGCGGTCTCCAGCAGGCTCATAACAATATACCTTTAGTAACGGGTTGGCGGCAAGCAGCACCGATCCTAGGTAGTAGTATCGCCAGAGATGCTGCATAGATCGCATGTCTGATCCGGCAAACATTCTCTGGCTGGCAGCTTGTGTTCTTTGAATGTAGGATTGAATGTATGGCGGTAGAGTGAAGGTGAACATAATGATATGAACTCTGTGCGACTGCTGTTTGGCTGAAGAGGTTACCGCGGGTTAGATTGTGGAGAAGATGATACAGCTAATAACTGGATTGCAGCGGGGTTTTCGGAACGTGAAATAAGACTAAAAATAACATCTTCGGAGAAAAGGTTTGGTTCCTGGCCATGATCGCGACTACCTGCCCGTCATTGGTGGGTGGGCAAAAGGGCCTGCCCATCAACTCGACGCGGAACTAGAACACTGATTACGTAATGTGGAGGTGACAGCCACCTCCTCCAGCTGTTCTGAACATTGTAGGAAACAGCTGTACAACTACAACAGCGAATGCTAAAACACTGGCTCCATCTTGCACGACAACAAGCAAAGGTAGCATAATGGTCCTCAAATCGCGTTCGTATGGAGACTTACTTTTCGCAGCTTCCCCGATCTACTAGGGCTCCTCGTCCCTGGAAGCCATTACCAGCACACATCTTTGCAGTACGCCATGCTTCCATTGTTTTCCTCATGCCCCGACATGCATATACGACATCGACCCACTTCCGGTTTATTAACAAAAGCAAAACAGACAAGCAATACCTGCTCAAGGAGCGGGAAGTGGCAGAGGAAGTATTTCAGGCCACGCTCGGAATATTGCGACAGTATTCTGAGTTTCTCGGGAATCTCAAGGAAGCGAACCCTGCATGTTACACCGCACCATCCAAGTATGTCCCACCTTCGACCATTGGAAAGGTAAAGCGACGAATATCTTGTTCATGGTAGCACTTGGCCTAATGCGCTGTTGAAAAGCACGTACGCCATGTTGTGGATCATTTCCGAATTTTGCTCGCGGAAACATCCGAACATGGAAGGCTGCTTTCAAAAGATGGGAAAGCAAAGAATATCAAGAGAATGGAAGGGGATGACATTATGTTCATGAATTACGATGCCAGGCGCCCCGACGTGTGTATGGTCCAGATTGCCAAGATCGTTTTTGAGCGTACTAAAGGAGTGAATTTCCAGGCCGACATAGCGGATGATCCTGACGTGGCTCTGGCAGCGATGGACGAACTGCGACATGATCTTTTGCGACTAGCGGCATCGCCCGTTCGCATAGACACCCCTGTGTCTGTGGGGGCAACGGTTGCATCGGATAATGAACGCGATGCACCATTTCGTTC
The DNA here is from genome assembly GCA_006535965.1 of Spizellomyces sp. 'palustris'. Lineage (NCBI taxonomy): Eukaryota > Fungi > Chytridiomycota > Chytridiomycetes > Spizellomycetales > Spizellomycetaceae > Spizellomyces > Spizellomyces sp. 'palustris'. Next base: position 190,236 of record QEAR01000029.1, on the reverse strand, counting down.
AAGTATAGGTCGAGAGCTGTGGTTTCTTTGCCATCACGCCATTCACCATATGGCCCTCATCAAATGCATATGCATTGAGGTGCGTGTGTATTATCTCAGCGGTATCGGGTGGTTTGTAACGATGTTCCTTTGTGTTCCACTATTTCAGCACTCTGTACCTGTATCTGAAAACTTTGGATTATCGCCCGCAACCATCAAGCATACTCAGAAGAAATCCCGCTTATGAATGAGATTTGATTAGTGTATTTTTTTTAGATACCTAGATTTTAGCGTTCATTGATCTTTCCACCTGTATTCCTCCTGTTGCGAATTATCACGTGGCCTGCATTCACGGGACAGCCTTCATACCGTCGGAGAAGTGCTGACGTGCTTTGGGAAACTGGCGTTGTTTCCTTTCTCATCCAGCGCCGTCCACTCTACAGTATCCCTGCTAACTTTCCTGACCGTACACAATGGCACGACTTACTGTCGTTGGTCCCGCATGCTCCATGTGCTGGTAAGAGGTCTTGCTTCGGGTCTCATAAGCTAGCGGCATCCACGTCTCATCATTTCATGCACGCGCCGCCTCTGGTAGTACTATCGTGAGCGCGGTCGGGATCGTATTCTTGGTATAAAAAACCTTGTCGTCATTCCCAGTTCTTCCGGAGAATTACTCAAGTATTTTCTCTCGCAGCTTCTGATGGGCGCGCTTTTCCACGCTGAAAACGAAGAACTGGTAGAGGGAAAAAAAGGCGAGGTGCCATCAGACCCACAACTGGTAGCCAAAGGATGCTACGTAGCGGGGTTCATCTACATGGGTCTTTTTGCGTTCTGCTGGTGTCAGGTAGATGGCTTCGAACTTGAAATCTCGCCAGGCCTCATTTGTTGATCCCAATTTGTTTCTCAGTCTTATCTTAACTCAAAGCAAGCAGCAGAGGAAAGAGGATTTTCAAACATATAATCTAGGTAGAGAACTTTGATGAACTATCTCATGGTTACTTGCGGAAGACAGGGCATGGAGCGCGTGCGTGGGAACGTTTGGGAAAAACATGTTGTTCAATGACTATCCTGCCTTATAGTCCTTCACTGGTTTACACACGAAAGCATGATCTCTGACTATTTGGCGGATGCCCAGTTTTCTTGCTCACCCCGTCTACCTTGCCAGATCGCTTCGAACTGGGACCTTCATCTTTATGCAAATCCATTCCTGCTGAAGCCACTAGTATTCGGTACTTGCGAAGATAATTCGGGGCTTTTTCCGCATAGAGGTTATAATCGTTGTAGAGATGAGGTGGGGAAAGTATGATGCTAGACGACTGGCCCTGCTTCCTTGGTACAGAGGGCCTTGCTCGGTCTGGTAGCGCTGCTATGTCTGTCCACGCATTCCGATGTGTGCAAACGGGACGGATGTTTTCCCTCTTCATCTGGTCCATTTCCGCTCTCCGTCTTTTGTCCATCTCTATTTTCCCCTTCTTCCATTCCTCAAATGCTTGCTGACCCATCTCTCGTCGTTTTTGCTCGTCTTCTTGCCGCTCCCGCTCCTCGCGAATGGCCTTCGCTCTCATGCATTCTTCCATCTCCTCCTTTGCACGAGCCCACCGCGCTACTTCACGCTGGATACGTCGCTGACGTATCTCTTTTTTATGCTCTTCTTCAGCAAGATCGGCAAGGTCTTTTGCGCGTCTCTCTGCTTCCTGTTTGGATTGATGTTGCAATTGGGCACGTTTGCGTGCTACCCAAGCGGAGACGGCCTTTTGATTTCTTTCAGCACGCTTAGCGAGGGCTTCTGGATCTTGAATGGATCCGTTAAGATTGTTCGGTTGAATGAGAGGAGTCTGATGGTTGGCCAAGGATGGAAACGATTTGGAAGCAGTGGAATGAACGGAGGTGTGGGGCGACATGGGAGATTGCGTCCGATTTTTGCGGGCAAGCCAGTGGGCAAAGGCAATTTCGTCTCGCTTGAGATCCAGTTGTGCATACTGTCGTATCACATCTTGTAATGGCTCCCGCCCTCCACTCTCTGTCCCAACCTGTGATACAAAAACTGCACTTGTTTTGGATGTTGATATTCCTGTGCATATCTCTGAGCGATGTACGGGTAATGGCACTCGCGACGCCCGTTCTGGCTGCCAGGATTTTGAAAAACTCCCACTCGTTTCCAAATCCTCTACACATAATGGCTGATCATGATGTTCCATACTACCAGAATTGTCTTTTGATGCTTCGGCGGACGTGCGACCTTCCGATACAGATAGTTCCTCAAAATCTGATTCGTAGGCTGCAGATTTTTCGTCTTTTTGAGCCCATGGGTTTGATGATTCGTGATCCTCATTTGGCAGCTTTTTGTGCTCGGGTATGGCCAAGGCTTCAACCGGATGGTCCGTTCCGTTACTTATCTTGAGCATCTCGGTTGCGGGTGGCTCTTCGCTGCACTTCTCCAGTTGGTATGTAAATAATTCACTTACACCACCGTTTGCCGGTTTCTCGTTTGCAAACTGCATTGATAATCTCCTTGTCAAGAGCAACAGTTGACTCGTAATGCAATGTGGTGGAGGTCATCTGTGCAAGACTGTGGACGATACGCGTCGCGTTCAGGGTGTCGCGTCCAACTGTACAGAGATAGATTCCCGTAAGCGCGACCGACTTCCTCTGTCCTGCCTTGCTCGAACCATCATAAATGGGGATAGGGCGCTTCCTCTCTGCGAACGCTGAAATTCACAGATAACATTTTTTGTTGCCCGTTGGTTTCGCTTAACGGTTCTAGACTCTTTTTTTTGTTTACGGTTGTTGTATGAAAGTTCTATGCATTAAGACCCTCAAAACATAAAGCCATGTACCTGCGGGACAATGTAAAATGAGCTATTCTTAGCAACTTGGGATAACGAGCAGCATATGCAAAAAACCTTGTAGAAACAACGGTTCATGTTGAAATGGAAGATTGGAAACAACCAGCGCACGATATTTTTATACAAAAACTCGTTCACGTTTCCAAAAGCTCCAGTCGCTGTCTCTGTGTTGTTTCGCGGCAGGGACACGGTCACAACAAGTGAACGGTTGCAGAGTATCCATCATGCCAGGGAAGAATCTTTGTCTGGTCGTTACACTTGTTCGACAGTAGGTATTCTACTTTTGAGTGTCAGAGTTGATGTAGGAGCTGTACACGCTCCCAAGTGTGTAAAGCATGCATTCGCAGCATTTTTACGGATGCAATTGCATGGTCGTTGCGCATGAGCATGTTGTGGCGGGCAGAGTAATGGCAACACGGACCATACGCTAATCATGTATATTGGTTTGTTCGTACGTAAGTGCGGAAACCGACCAGAACGCCCAAGTTCCGCGAGTTCTACAAGGACAATCTGGTAAAAATCGCTGTTGCTGCAGCTAACGCCATTGTGCCCAGTGTTAACCAACAGACCCGGTGCAGATAATCCCATTAACTCGTGTGGGATGAAGCAGGTTGAATCCCTTGCTTGGAGACTGAAGAAGGAGTCATTCGATCACATCTACACCAGCGATCTTTTGAGAGCGAAACAGGTATGCAGTGGGACAAGTTGATGGGCTTAGGCCGCGTCTGTTGATGCTGAATGTCTACCTTGGGCTCTTTAGACAGCACACGAGATAGCAAAGCATCACCAAACGACCCCCCTATCAAAGGACTATCGCCTGCGCGAACAGGTATGCCATTCATTCGACACCAAGGTTGACGACGAAGTATCAATGCCCTGATGGCCCACTTTTAGGATTTGGGAGACCTGACAGGATTACCATGGCCTCAAGCAAAACTGATCTTGAAAGAGGAAGATCGATCATTTGACGATCACATTGCTGAAAAGGGGGAAGGCAACCGAGAATTCAAGGACCGTGTGGTAGACTTTTACACGGATCTAATCGCCTGTCATCTTGTACAACCTCATCAACAGCTGCTGAAGGCAGCGTCGACTGACTCGCTAGGCACTTCAAGCGTAAATGGTGATGAACGCGCAGGATCATCAGCACCGGGCCAAGCCGACAGCAGAGAGAAGCCTGCCACAAATGGGTCCACCGACTCCGTTCGCAGCTCACGTACACCTAGAATGAGACAAATCAACGTCTTACTAGTGACCCACGGTGGCTGGATCCAACGGATGATGGAGCACCTGATCGAAGAGCTCAATTTCCAGCTCGATTGTGACCTCCTCAATGGATTTCCCAAGAATACGGCTGTGTATCGGTTCGTGATCAACAAGGTGTTTAAACCGGATGGGGACTATGAATGGGAAGGGCGTGTCAAATTGATGAACTGTGTCGCACACTTGGCGGGAATGGCCAAACGTGAGACTCCGAATGCTAGCCCAGCAGTGTCGAGGACGTCAAGTCCGGCCCAAAGTCCTCTTATGCTGAGGAAGGCGAGAATGACGAATGGGTCAAATGCGTCAGGCCTAGCCTTCAATCGGAAAGGGTTTCCACAAATCTTTTACCAGCACAAAATGGCCGGAATCGCTCCCCCGCAGCCAGCACCGACGGAGAGAATGAAAACATTGGGCTGGTAGCGTAGCAAGTATTAAATATCATTTTCTGAAGTCGTGAAGCTTGTGCTCTGTTTTGTAGGTGTGAGGGTGTGGAAACGCGACTTGTTCAGTTTATCTCATAGCTGTAGACTTAAATAAAACTTTTTTTTCGCTGAAATATACCAGGGGTCTATTTCCAGACTTTATTTTTTGCATATCTGATTGCAAACATGCTTTTCCTCACGTTGGTACGCTTAATGATCAGGAAATAGACACGAAAGACCGACCCGGGGATCCACGTCGGGGTTTGGACACGTATTACGTTGGCCTATGCCAACTTACACTTTCTGCTAACCTCGCAAGAATTGGAACAATGCCAACATCAGTTATACCTACACCGAAGATTATTTCAGCAGCAGCTCGTTGTCTAGTCGTGGAATGGGAAACTCAAGATGAAGCCGAACAGACTGGCACATATCAGCTCTCGCGTGGGGAAGACGCAGACCCTGAACTGATAGTCGTTTACGAAGGAAGTGACACCTCCGTGGAGATCCATGATTTGAAACCAGAGACAAGATATAGGATCAAGCTGCGTGTCAGGGAGAGACCGGAGCTCGGTGGGGACTGGAGCAAGGAGTATGCTGAGATCAAAGGCAGAACGACAGGTGGGTGGATGGGATGAGTTTGTTGAGCAATCGAGTGTTTGTCAACTTTTTCCTGCTAGACGAGACCCTTTCGGCACGCCTTACGAATCAGCTCTTTCGCGCTGTTGAAAATAACGATGCTGAAGCTATCCGACGAATTACTTCAGACCACGGAAAGGAAGTTAGCCTAGAGATGAGGGATCGACTTGGCAAAACTATGCTCATGGTACACATATCATTCCCACTTATATGCACGGCTTATGGTCTCATAATGTCCCTTTAGAACGCTTGTCAAAGCGCCTCACGGGGCGTTGTGGAAGCCCTGCTTAAAGCCAGAGCTTCTGACACCGCGACTACTCGCTCTGGGAAAACGCCTCTCAGTCTCGCGGCTACCTACGGGAACCTCCGCGCTGTAGAGGCTCTGCTAGACCATTCAACGGAGACTTTGAATAGTCAAGACCTAGGCGGTTCCACGCCTCTTATGTGGGCAGCGGAAAACGCTACATCCAAGCACCCATATGGTGTGGCCATCGTTGAGCTACTCCTTGATAGGGGGGCAAGTGTTAATATTAAGGACGCGCGACAGCAAACCGCCCTAGACCGCCTATGCGCGACATCGGGGAGTGTCAGTGCCGCAAGAGCTATGTTGGAGAAAGGAGCCAGAATCATTATGGATGTGGATAAGCACAACAATGTACATATGACAACCTTGATGTCAGCTGCCCTAAATGGCCATAGAGATCTGTGCGTCGAGCTGATGGATAGATGGGGAGTAGATCCAAGAGCAAGGACGGAATTTGGGGGAACTGCTATTAAGTTTGCAGAGCAAGAAGGACATACCGACGTGGCTCATGCCATAAATGAAAGAATCAAAAGATGGGAGGAAGATGAGCATCGATGAGGCTATCCTCATGCAGACTTTTACGCTCAAAGATACATTGATATATCTAAATACCAAAATCGCATCAAATCCCATCGTCGGGGATAGAGTCAAATGCATTCAAATGAAAATAAAGAACAATAGCGTTTCGAAATGCACGTGTTATGGAACATTCGATCAATTCCCTGCTCATCGCCCGCCCGGAGCAATTTTAGTGTCTTTGACCGTCTCTTTGCGTTTGATTCATTTCGTTCCGCATGCTGAGAACGTACGTTTCTCCACAATGGCTGCCCCACCTGACGCCGCAGAGCAGACGAATCTTACTGACCAGACTCGCTTCCAACGCTCCCAGTCCACAAACCCTACTACGTTCCAAGTCGCTCCCCCTCGGGTCTCAGACGTCTCGAGACAAACCAGCAGTGTCTCGCCCATGACAGCTCATCGTCGAGCGTCCTACTTTAACTTCACAGACCCCAATGCTGCAGCAGCAGCCTCTTTTTCGGCAGACTTGGAGTACACGGTCACTACTGGCCCAGGACATGTGGCTCCGCAATCTGGCTCTGGAAACGAAGCGAGTCAAAGAGGCGACGACATCGCGGAGACGTTGAGGATGCCCCGTATATCATCAGAGCAGCAGATTCGGAATGTGAATGTTGGAAGCGAATCACACGGACTTGAAGAGGCTTGGTTCGCTCCGCAGGCAGTGTCCTCGCCATTCCCTTTCGATGACGACGAAGAATCCCATGCGACTGAATCCACACAGTCCCTGAATGCAGGGCGTCCTCTGCTTGCACGCAGTGTGACTGCCGACCCGAGTCTCGAATTAAGCGAACCCCAGCGGAAAGGTGTCCTCTCAGGGTTTCGATCACGACGACTTCCGACCGATGAGACAGTCGAGCCATCGATTTCCCAGACAGTAACCAGACGCAAGAGCAAGAAATCGTCTAAAGGGGAACTTGGGCAATCTGTTCAGGAGATCCGAGTAGGTGATACGCCGAGAGAGTCGGTGTCAACACGCCAAGAATCCGCCGTACATGACGGCGACGATGTATGTGTCCGTTCACCTGTTGGATACGGACTGGATTTTGAAGCGATCGGCGATGTGCTGGGGTCCGCGCAAGTTTTCCCTCAAGTCAAAGATCGGAAGAAAAGTTTGGTATGATATGATTGTGTGCTCTCTTTGCACTGCGGTTGATCTGACGCGCTTCACTTGTTTTCCTTAATAGTATCAAGAAGAGTCTTCACCGCGCTTTGTGTTTTATTCTCAGAAGACCGGCATAGTTCGCGGTCAATCATTGGACAGTCTTACGCTCCCTAGTGGAGGTGGACCGACCTCTGAAATCCTGCGTTCGGGACCCTTCTGGATAGACGTGACGGATCCCAGCCATACTGAGATGGTGACATTCAGCAAGGTTGGTGCTGTATTGGAAGTTACCTTTTCGGATATAAGGATTTTTTTCCATGAATAACTATGATGCTGCGAGAAGATGCTGATCAGATTTTTCCGTAGTTGTTTGGTATCCATCCCTTGACAACCGAGGACATCCAGACCGAAGAGACACGTGAAAAATGCGAGATATTTATCAATTATTCGTTTATATGTATACGGACGTTCGACCAGAACCAATATAGTGTGACGTTCATGCAACCCATTAATGTGTACATTGTGATTTTCAGGGAATGTGTTTTGTCAGTGAGTAGCATGCAAAGATATGTTTCATTGTGTTAGCTTATCGCCGAATCGTATTTCTTTAGTTCCATTGCAAGCCGATAGACCATACAAACAATGTCTTAAAACGCATTGAACAACTGAAGTCGTACGGTCTTAATATTACTCCAGGTAATCCCAAACGTCTGCTAATTCAAGTCAGGTGCGCTCTGACAATCTGCTGTAATTGATAGACTGGATAAACTACGCGTTGATTGACGATATTACCGATACGTTTATGCCTCTCCTCCGTTTCATCGAGTTGGAAGTGGACTCTATTGACGATTTGGTGCTCATTCTCAAGGAATCTGAGCAAAGCGATATGCTGCGGCGAATCGGGCATGCGCGCAAAAAGGTGATGCAGATGTTACGTCTGCTGAGCACTAAGGCGGAGGTATTACGGACGATTATCAAGCGGTGTGGGGAGAGGCTACCAGCTGACAGTGAGACGTCACTTTATTTGGGAGACATACAAGGTAAATGAAATCGGTGAAGCATTTTATAATGCGAATGCTGAGAAACTAATCCAATTGTGCAGATCATGTGATTACAATGGTGCAAAACTTGTCCCACTACGAGAAGACCTTAGCAAGGTCCCATTCCAATTACCTGGCTCAAATTTCCATTGAAATCACTCAAGCATCGAACCGAACAAATGATGTTGTGATGAAAATGACGGCAATGGCCAGTATTTTATTGCCATTGAACGTTGTAACTGGTTAGTTGCTGATCTCGGATGATTTGTACCCGCAACTTTATAATATTTAACTTTATCATAGGGCTCTTTGGTATGAATGTGACAGTACCTGGTGAACAGACGGGCACCCTCAACTGGTTCATTGGGATTGTGGTCTTTATGGTAGTCATCGCGGCATTTGTGTACTGGTGGGCGCGAAAGTATAAGCTTGTCTGATGGATGACATTCTTTTCGGTCTTGTATTGGTTTTTGTGCATAACCATCCCCCATTAATCACTTAGTAAGCGGAGGGATCTCACTTTTACTCATTTACAAGTGCTCAATTTTGGACGTGATTTATCATACATGGTGAACTGCTTACATAGTGACGGCCTTACAACATATCCATGCGCGGTCTCTCCAATACTCAGTCATCAGCGTAAGCAATGCAAAATCAGCCCGCTCACAACACGGCTTCCATAAATCTTGGAACACTCAAATAGGGTATCGCAAACGTCAATGGTTCCCTCGTTCAGGGTATTCCGCCTCCACTCCCCAGGTCTCTTCGTAACCACATCCATCCCTGTCCCACTCACCGGCCTTGATCACCAACTTATCGATGGTGACCCTAGCAGCCTGAATCCACAAGTCATTCTCCTGTCCGTACATCTCCTCGGCAATCTTCAAAGTTCTGACCACTTTTGGTACATGCAGATCCTCGCTCTCATGAGCATATTGTGCAATTTGGTCCCACGTTTTAAGTGCAGGTGAGTTCTTGACAGGGAGGGCTAGTAGTAGAGTCGGCTGCACTGGTGGACGACCGCGCGCAATGTAGAACGTTAGACAGATGGTGAAATGAGCGTGGAGCAGATCTCGGGAGGCCGCGATAGTTAGGTGCGGGAGAAGGTGCCGTGTCGCGAGAGTTGCTGTAAACAAGTGAAGGAGAAAAAAGTCGAGCCTTGGGGATGCTGGGTGACCTGGACGCAAGCCAGTCGAGGCGTACAGATCGGTGGTGGTGTGGAAAAGTGTGTGAAGGGCATCTTGGATGCCGGCTGGTGTTTCTAATCAAGAGTCCAAGTAATGACATATAAGCGATTGTGATCCACCTAACTATTTCATGTATATGATATATACCTTCAATCTTCCATAGATTAGCGTACTCTGCAATGACCTCTGCACATTTCTGAATCGTGGCAGCCGTTTTATCATCGTTATCAACAGTGACCATGCCATCCAGCCGAGCATCCTTCCGTAGTGTGTCAAAGAACTCCACTATACGTTTCCTATTGTAATTCAAGTGTGATGCTGATTGATTTAGTTCCAGATGTTTTCGAGTTGCGTCAAGAACAGGTTTCATTTTAGGTTGATGAGTGCAGGCCTCCGCCAGCCCTTCAGCCGTTACCAGTGGCGAGGAGAACTCGACCCCAAAACCGATATGGATGAGAGGATGCAAAAGTCCACTCAGAACGGAAGGTATCAAAACTGGGTCGAAGGCGTACTTGACAGTCGTCGGAATGATTCCGTCGCGTTGAACTAGTTCGTCAAAGAATTTGAGATAATTGGGATAGTATCTATCGTAAGAATGGTTGTCAACATCGATTCTCAAGTGTAGGAATAGATCCGCGAATGGCTCACCTTCTGATGCCAATGAATTCTCTCCAATTGTCCTCGTTCATCGCAATGTTCTGAACGGGTTCACCCAATTTCTCCAAGTCGGGATCTTCCAATGACCATTCCCTATTCAATCTTTCTTCACTTGCGCCCAAGGCAAATTGTGATAGGAGAGTATGAGGAAAGTGATTGTGCAATCCCCCCGCAAAGTACATATGGTGTTCATTGTGATTCCTTTGGAGTAAGGATAGGACCAGAGGGGTGAGGGGCCGCGCAGCAGTCGGGGCAGTCGACGTCAACATGGTCATCTGGTTAAGCTTATTCTTTTTGGAAGCAGAAGCCGTAAGCCCTTGTAAAGAACGCTTGATGGGGGGAGCGGTGCGAGTGGTCGCGAGCATTGGCGCTACTCCACGCAAAGGGCAAGAGGCATGCATACACGAGTACTCGCTTGGACGTGTGACCAAGCTTGCTGAACATGGCTCAGCACCAAGCCGCTCCCTCCGTGTCGATCATTTCCAAAGGGTGCGGGTAGTTGATAAACAGCAGAATATCTACGTATTAGGTTGAAAATGAAGAGTATCTACGCACTAGCATGTACAATAAGCTTATATACAAAGGGTTTGTCTTCCCCGAGTCAGCCGATTAAGTGGATCACAAAATCATGGTAATAATTCCCGGTTAAACCCCAATCGATCAACCCTTCATCCACAGCTCCCCTTGAAGATCCCGCTCCCAGTCGCTTCTCAATGGCTCTAACCATCGGAACAAAGATGATATTTAGGAGCTGCTGCAAATCACGACACATGCCGGAATTGCACCTACCGGGCGCCATGGCAGTTCGCATCTGCGATCGCATCTCAAACCAGTCATCATCGTTTCTTTGCCAGTCCATGCCCTCGCCGTCATCGAGCTCTCCGTAGCGTGAAGATCGCTGTGCCGCCCATCGGCTTATAATCGGAATATTCAGAGACCCAAGCAATTCCCGTCCACAGCATGTGTCGGCACCGAGATAGCAGACAAACGCCAGCATGAGAAGCGCAAAAAGTAGGAAAAGGAAAATAACAAGCGCTTCCGACATTTGCGTTGACGGTAGTAAACGGGCACGGTTTCCGCAAAGCAATGTTCAGAGATTTTCGCAACCCTGGGAATGGAACACCCGCGCGACGCAGTGTGGTCAAATCGATCATGTGATCTTTCTTTCGTAAGAGAACTCCCGACACGCAGACCTGCAGCAGTGAATGATTGGACTTTACGACGACCAATTGCTGATTCAGACTGCTGCCACATTGCAAACTATTTCAAGTATGGATGGATGTGGATGGTCCTGAAAGCGGCCTATTAGATCCCTAAAGTCTTTTAAACGAGAGTAGACCAAGTAAATTTAAAGGAAGTCTTTTAAACGAGAGCCGACCACGTAATTTAAAGTGCTTTATACAGTTTGCGTTGTCCAAAGGGAGTCAGCTTCACTTGATCTACATCGTTGCACTTGGTGGGAGGCAGTTTATTGTCACGAGTGTCTCCGAGATAATCCCCGTGGATGCGATGCGCTACCCGAGGGACAATTGTACTGAAGGCGCTTTCAGCGCTTTTAGAAATAAACATAATTAGGGGTCAACCACATCCCTTTCCGGCTGTTCGGAATGTTAGCCGGTCAACTTCGCGGACTTTGAAATGCCTCAATCGCAACTCCCGAAAAGCAATAAGGAACATTCTGCTTGTACTGCTTTTGTCCAGACCCTTGAGACGCAAATATTTCTTGTTACTGCGTAATTCTTCGCCCAACTGTCGCTGAGTGTCTGAATCGTGTTTTCGCCTATTCTTGGACTGCAGGTACCTATTCATAGACATCCCTGACATTTAGTCCTCGGCTGACGCATGCAGAAAGTAATGGTAGCGTGCAGCTAAATAACTTTGCCGGGTCGTACCTACAAATATTTCACAAGTCACGATACATTTGAATGGCCATAAGCTACAGACAACCCCACTCGTTCCGAAAGCCCAGTTCCCAACTCCTCTCTCGTTCAGACAACCGAAAATTCCAACATGGGCGATGCAACAGACTGGATCGGCATACCACACGAGCACTCTTTGAGCTCGCTTCAAAAGACCCACGATTCGATTGGTGTCATTCTGCATTCCGGGGCTCTCTTTATTGCAATCTTCAATTTCACCCTGTTCATCACATCGTCAGATTTACGGACAGGGGCGACAAAATGGCATAACTGGATTATCTTTTACATTGGCATTGGCGACTTATTTTTGCAAGTATTCGTTGGTGAATCGGCAGCCATTCCTAGTCATCCGCGTCCTAACAACTTGCTCTAACAGGAATGTTTTCCAACTTGGTGCCGTATTGGACATGCTACGGTCTGGAAAATGGTAATCTATTGAACACCCAATGCTATCGATTACATATGGGTCACTTACATCTTGGCAGGCGTCTCTCAGACAGCTGGTGTCAATTTCAGGGATTCACGAGTTGCATGGGGGGCTTCATCTCAATCCTCGGCATTGGTCTTCTTACTCAAGAACGTAGCCACACCATTCTGATGGGCAAAAAGTGGACCGGACTTCTTACTGGCGGTGGGATCGCTTTGTGTACCATTACGTCTGTTATCCTGGCTAGCATCTACATCGCGAATGGGAATAAGTATGCTCTTCAAGAAGCGGGTATCTATTGCTGCCCAGATTGTGAGTACCTTCTCCAAATACTGGATAATGCGAGAAATGTAGGGATTGTGTTTGATGAAGCTCTTCACCAGGGGGCAGCGTGCTTCGTCCGCAACCTAATCCAGTCGTGAATCGGAGGCTCACGGTCATCCTCGGTATGGTTTCGGTGCTGTCTATGTTGAATGTAGGGTAAGTAAACCCTGGCGATATTCAAATACGTCTACGAGCAATTATTCAATGATGACGATTGGTTTAGGGTGACATATACAGCGATCTGGCTCATAGTACGCAAAGCGACCCGCAAGTTAGGAGGCATCCAAACAGGCGATAGAAAGAAGCGCGACGGAAACAATGCTAGCGCTAGTGTCCCGCAGAGTCACCAAAGTGCCAGTGTTCATCAGAACTCAAGTATGGTTGCAAACGCCAGTAGAGACGACACATCAAGACCTAGCGAGTCGCAGTTGGGTGGGCAAAGTCGCCTTGCGGAGACCAGGGTTACCCTGTCAAAGAATGATCTTTCAGTGAAGAGAATTGGGAAACTAGAATCTCGTAAGGCACATGTTGAGCGCAATGCCACATAGAGAAACCAACTGAAACAGCGTTGCGTTCCGTAAGAGGTGGCAAGAAAGTGCGCGATCATGGTCATCTGCTTCACGATGATGTGGTTGCCAAACACAATCAAGATGATTTATAGCGGCATCAAGCACGAACCAGTATCGAATAAATTTGACATGTACGCTTCTATCCTTGCTGTATCTCCAGGTAAACAGATTACGTCGGATTATGGAGAGGAAACCCGCGTATTAATCGAACTCTTCCACTTCAATATTCAAGGAATATTCAACCCATTGGTAAATTTCTTCATTGATCCTCGGTGGAATAAGGCCAGCAAGGAATTACTTGCAAATATAGGGCGCAGAATACGAGGCGGATACAGAACGGTGGCGAAATCATGCCGGAGGTCAATCACCGGCGTTAGATCATTAGTGGTTAACGTGCCCAAGTCCCCAGAAGATGGGTGAAGCACATTGATGTATTTTCCAGCTAGAATTGCTCGAAACGCAGGTCAGCGTTGGGCGTTCGTATACCTAGTGGCTTCTATATAGATATTTTGATATACAATCATCTACCTGTTACATCCTTCACTACCCATCCACCCCCAGGTCGACCTTTTGTTCCACCAATATCCTTTCGTCGCTTTTTAACCTGCTGCGGTGCTGGTGGTGCCTTAAAATGGCGGTCCGTACTCTCTTCCTCACTACATGGCTCCTCCCCGCTGTCGTCCGAATTCTCGTCGGCCATCGCGGCGTGCTCCTTTATAAGCTCCACCATGATTCGCAACCGGGTTGCCACGGCCCCTAACTCCTTCAGCTCACCAACTTCTCTGATCTCTCTAAAAGAATTTGCAAGTGACACGTTGTTGTCATCAGTTGTGGCCATGCTTGTTCTCAGACCCTCCATGAAACTACTTTCGAGGACCACGGCAGGACCGTCTGCGTATTTGATGCCCCTCTCCTTCTTCTTCTTTAGTATCGACGCAATGGAAGCAGGTACCGCCGTCGCGGGGACCAAATGGAACCGTGGTTTTCCGCCCATCGCTGGTTGCGGATCAAATGCAGTGAGGAAATCTCTTGGTGGTAAAGCAAGATTGCTAGGGAGCGGTTTGTGGACGTTGGTGACTTGAGCGGTGCCTTTCTGGGTGATGGCAATTGTGGATGCGACGTGTTTGGCGAGAGAAGAAACAGTGGGGTGATAGTGTTGCGTAAAGAGGGTCATTTCCCATAGATTGGTAGCGAAGGGATTTGAAAGCTCGGGGTCGTCCAGCATTGGTTGGTAGATACCTGTTCCCAAACGGCCTTCGGCGTCCAATAGAGACTCTAAACGGGGGAATCGCTAAAAAAGGGGGAGAATGTCAGAATGTCTGCAATTATTGATGTCATATTAACAATCACTCACGATGATGAGGGATCGAATGATGGCCAGACATGCTAAAACGGCATTTGCAGGGAGGTGTAGGGCCGCGATTGCAAGGCGCTTAACGAAAGCTGCTACACGTTCGGCGGGCACCTATTAAATTAGTCCATCGTATTAGCCTATACAATTCAAGAGACTGCCCATGGACCTCATTGAAAGCTCTCAGTAGGAACAATTTGGGAGATCATGTCTCCCAATAATCATGAGTGATGTCATTATCCCATTGTCATCATCGAGCCTTTTCTGAAAGCCAAGCCAACGTCGAGAAAAGGCAATAAATAACTCACCTGTCGCTTCTTATAAAAGAGCAATTCGAACCCGTGCAACGCCAGCTCAATTTCGCTACCCGATTTGTTCTCAATATGCACAATCTTCGATGACTTTGCCTGTTGTGCCCGCCGTTCCGCCATAGCTTGTGTACCGGCTACTGCGAGCGCTGCCTCCGGGTTCATAGGTAATCGCATCAGCTGTGTGTACATGGAGTTGTAGAAGTCTTTCAAATCCAGATTGAGGGCTTCACCCTGGCCACTGAGAAGTTGAAAAGCTGCAATAACGCAGTGAAATGCGCTTCGGGTGTCTTTTGCTGATACACCATCTCCCGCAAGATATTGCTGATATTGTTCGAAAGATATCTTTTTCAAAACGTTAAGCAAGTCTGAAAAAAACTCGACATTGATAAGGTGTGCGAATCTGAAGAGAGGACGGTTAGCTACGGGTCTGTGTATACCAACAACGGCTTCGTCAATGTACCTTGCGAGCCCCTCCAACACAGCGGGGAGCAATGGAGATGCCTGTGCGTTCTTCAATATCCGAAAATACGTCAAAAACACAAATTTCAATGTCTCTGTATGTCGTTTCTTGACTTCCTCCCGATCATAAACTGCCTCAGCCTCCTTAAACTCCTTTTCTATCTCCTTGTCATGCTTTTCAATCTTGCGCTTTTTACGTGATACGTGTTTCTCGGTGCTTTTTCTCTTGTTGGAAGCTCTGTCCTTGTTCCCTCGCTCCTTTTCAACGGGCCGATCATTCCCAGCAGCAAGATCCTGGTTCAACCTCAGATGTAGAAACGTCTTCAACACCTCCTCCTGGACAATGAAGTGTTTGGCTTTGATTGCCTTAGCAATGAGTTTCACCGCTTCGAGGCTCACTTCGCCGGATTCATCATTGTCAAAGAGAGTGCAAAGTGCATTGCAGCAGACAACAGCAACTTCTGGTGGGTTTTTGAGAGTCATGCGAGCAACGACTGCAGTCAACAGGTTCAGCCGAAAGTTAAAATGTGTTACAGATGTGAGTAGGTCCGCCATGCACTGGATTGCGATGACGAGGAGGGACTTGTCAGAGTCGGATGATTTCAGGGATGCTTGAACGGTGTTTTCAAGGATCTGAAGGTAGGCTTGGTAATTAGCGATTAAAGTTTCTTCATATTGCCGCAACCGTTTAACATCCTTTGACACTTTCATAGTTTGCTCTTCTTCCGTCAGCTGACGAATACGGTAGCCCGGGATGATATCCTTGTATACAGCGAGTTGGGTTAACAAGGCCAGTTTTTTGATTTGGACGTCTTTGTCACCACCAATTTGTCGAAGATTTTTCAGATGTGCGATATTCTTTTCGGGATCTTCGATGATGGTCGACGCAATCTCCGCCAATTTCTCCTGGGCTTCGACCAGTCGTCCGGCGCGGCTTTTTGGTTGCGCCTCTGGTTGACTATCGCTTGATAGATCCTTCGTTGCCTTTGACTTTTCCACCCTTTCCTTCTTGGCAACGGGTGGTAGATCCTCTTCTTCTTCATCGCTATCTTCATCGTCCAACTTCATGCCTAGAGTTTGACTGTCAGTGCCCCTCGTACGAGAGCGAAGCAAAGATCCACGCTCTTGGAGAAACGTACCTACCTGATTCTTCAATAACAACGACTTGCTGCGCTCTCAGCTGGCCATCTTCGCCTCTGACCGGTAATCTCGTCTTTCCTTCTTCCTTCCAATCCCGCTTCAGAGGGCGCGGTCGCTGCTCATAGGACGCTTCCACGTCAGAATGATCCTGTTCGTCAATATCAGAGTCGGAGTCACCAGTAGATATGCGAAATGTCCCTTTGGCTCGCATTATGGCGTCCGGTCCTTCCAAGACCTCATTGCGAGTCAGCTCTTCTGGATTGAGGTTTGTCAGGAAGCTTGTGAACGAGCCATACTCTTCCAGGAGGCCCATGTCCTCGTCTGAAAGAAAAACATCCTGTTCCGCTTCGTGGGGGGCAAGTTTTGAAGGGTTTGGAGTCTTCCGCCAGTGTGTCTTTTTCCTCATAATTGGTGGTGAATGCAGCAATTGAAATGAATGCAAGATTGCAGCGAAAGCCAAAAATAAAGAAAGGCAACGTCATATAATGTAGCCAATCAAGCGAGTTGGCTTACATAACCAATCGGAACTCGAAGACGAGCAAAGGTGTAATTTGATGAACACAACGAATATAGCATGGTAAACAACTAATGCACTGGCATAAAGAAAGCGTAATATTAAGAAGAATTCATATATTGGTAAATGAGGTGCTCAGTTATGTTCGGAGAAAAGTCTCTTCGAAATTTGCAGGGCTAACGGGTTTTTTGATCGCTAAGCATACGCCATTGAGGAAAATACCAACCAGTCTTACACTTTTGTAATGATTAGTCAAGAGAATACGGCATTCAGTACCTGACTATCACTAAGGAAGTTAGCTCACCCTAACCTCAAAACCCTACTTAGAATCACCCGAAGCGGGGAATATACGCGCTCCCAAAATCAAATATAGCTTGCCTCATCGTAAGTCCGCACTGGAGGACGCGAACGATGGGAGAAGCGAATGATGGGACTGCTGACCACGCCCATCGCAAGATGGTTTCCCTCCCTACTATTCTGGGGGGGCAGTCCTTTCGATCCGAACAAGGGCTCGTGTTGAACCAAAAGGCCATCCTCTCGGCACCTGATATTACCAGAGTGGATTTTGTCATTGCTGGACCTGGCATCGGGACGACGAGAACGTCTTCGGTCTCTGAGACAGATAGTCGACGGGAAGTCTCACAGACACATGGTGGTCCGCATGGATCCCGGAGCAACAACTCGTCCAGACGGCCCACATTTCAGGGGAAAACTGCAATGGTCAACTCAGTCCAAAAGCGAATGTCGGCTGTGGATGTGAGCCAACTGGGGATATTCAAAAGCAGTAGCGCCCGGTCCAGCGTCGTATCCGAGGTTATTTCCGCTCTTGCTGCTTCAAGTGAATTCTCTATTCCCAATTCCGAGCGGCCCACAATCCTAATGTATCCTCGTAAAGAGGTTCTAATGACTTCGACCAGCTCTTTGACCAAAGGTTCCTCAAGACACGGAAGCGTCGCCTCCGTTAACAGGGTGGGAAGTATGGGTAGGGTTGCCTCATACAGCAACGTAAAGGGTGCAGCTAACATGCGCGCCCCTGCAACCAGCATGAGGAGTGGATTGTCCGTCAGCGCTAGTGTAGGAGCACTAGCAGCCAGCTCCAGCGCTCGAAGCTTAGCTAGTAAACGCGAAGCCCAAGACAAAATAGGATCGACTGGACGAGTATTCCGACATGCGTCAACAGGATACGTTTCCACTCCTTACGGATCGGCACCAGCTTCCGCATCAAGTGGGCTCGCCGCCGGCGGCTCGAAACGCTCGTCCCTTCGTCCACCATCTGAATCCGATATCCCCGAAGTCCCGGACGCTGATAAATATGCTCAAGTTTTCGAGCAGCCCTTGGAGGATACACAAATCCTCTCCAACGACGAATCCTATCAGCCGCGTTCTCCTTCCCCAGCAATATTCGAAAGTCGTCCCATATCTGTCGTTGGTGACATTGACGATAGCTATCGGAATAACCCCGACTATTATGAGTACCTCATGCTTTGTCAACGACATGCAAGCTCCAATTTCATACACAAGATCGATTCGTCCGAAGTAGTATGGAAAAATGAGGCGGCACAGGTGAAGATGATTGGGAGATATCTCCTTGGCGATCAGATCGGGAAAGGATCATTTGGAAAAGTCAAGGAGGGGTTATGCTCCGAAACTCTTCAACGCGTTGCGGTCAAGATTATAAATAAAAAGCGTTTGAGGAAGATGCAGGGAGGCATAGAGGGCGTTATAAGGTTCGCATTATGCAAGTTTGCTCATTGGCCCAGATTCTTTTCATTTCCTTACGACGGAAATCAACTAGAGAAATCAAGCTCCTGCGTCGGCTAAAGCACCGGAACACGATAACCCTCATCGACGTGTACTGCAAAGTAGAAGATGACGACAGTAACGTTGCAGTATTCAACTGGTTCTCGACCATTGAGGAAGAACCCATCACCTGGCGCTTTGAGGATGGAACCGCAGACGATCGCAGTGTGGAGATACTAAAATGGTACCTGGTGTTTGAGTATTGTCCTTGTTCGCTCCAGATCTTGCTGGAGCAATCCGACGGGAATCGGTTGCCGGTTCCAAGGGCGCATTGGTAGGTGCTGGGCTTTTATTTATTGTTTTGGTGCATATTAGTTCGACTCTTATGATATTGGCAGGTATTTCGTGCAACTTCTGGAAGGACTGAGTTACCTTCACTCTCAAGGAGTAATACGTATGTACCAATACCAACTTTTCAAATCACAATATTCAGCCATCCTCGCAAGCTCAATGAATATAATATACATCACGACGAAATACAGATCGGGACATCAAACCAGGCAACATGCTTATCACACCCGACAACGTTCTCAAAATATCCGATTTCGGGATTGCCGAGGTAACGAATCTTTTTTTAACCGAATATTGTCGGTTACTGTGTTTGATCGAATTCTTCTTGAGATAGCAATTTTCGGGATACGATGGATCACCGATGAACGTAACGTCGTTTGCTGGGACCCATCAGTTCCTTTCACCTGAAATTGCGGAGGGGGCTCTAGCGTTTTCTGGGGAGAAAGGTTCGAGCGATTGTTTGCATGTGCAGTGCATCTTCGTTCTTTGTTTGACAGTTGGTCATCCGTCGCAGTGGACATATGGGCATGTGGTATCACACTGTACGTGGACTGTAAGCACACAGTTTGCCGTCCCCACTCGTTCCAACGTTTTCTTGTCTACCAGATACAACATGCTAACAGGACGGTATCCATTTGAATTCGACGAAGATGGCAATCTGCTCGTACTGTACGAAAAAATCATGGCGGGGGAGTTTGACATGCCAAGCGAGTTTGATGACGATCTAAAGGATTTGCTTTATGGCAGGTTTTTTTTACCCATGTTCCGTCCACCTACGAATGACCTAATCTAATGTCTGCGACGATTGTTCAACTAGGCATGCTTTGTAAAAACCCCGCACACCGCCTAACAACAGACCAAATCCTCTCACATCCTTGGACGCGCACCTTCTTTCACGAATCCCTCAAACCTCCTCCACCGATCCTAACTTACCCGACGCAAGCAGACCCCTCCACTCCGACCGAATCATCCAAAAGCAACCCATCACCAACAAAATCAAAGGACAATTCAAAGGAAAAGGAACCGGCGAACCATCCCACCGCGCAGTTCACGCCTTGCGAAACGACTTTGATCCCGTATTTGGAAGAGCTGTTTGCCGATGAGATTGAGGAGGAGTTAGAGCGACTGGGGAAGATGGAAGGAGGGAGTGAAACGAATGTGGCCCAATCAGGAGGTTGGTATCTTTTTTGTTTTTTTTTTGGGATGATTTCGTCAAAGTTTGGGTTGAGCGGGATATGACAAAGGCTGGAATTCATGAGACTATCCCCAAACTATTCTCTAACCACAAAGCGTTCTCCGCATCTGATTGTTGTGTTCCCGTACGGTCCACATTTCGCCGTTTACGTCGTGGATTCCGTGTATGCCTTTTTTGGTGTTCTGATTACCACGTCGATCCCTGTGTGATTGTTCCAGACGACGTATGTTGTTATTCGTTTCTTTTTTTGTCGACATGTATTGTCTGACTCTATGATAATCATATAGGCATCACCAAATCCCCGCCACCGCAAACGGAGACTAAAACATTGGTTGAAACACATGTTCAGGTCCAGAAATGCTTCACCGTCACCAAAGAAATCGAACGAGGCATTGAACACGCCGCCGAATTCGCCGGCTAAAGCCTCTGCTGCGTGATTTTATTGTATTTTTTAATTGGGTATGTGAATATAGGAGCGGTTTGTTTTAGGGAACATGATTGTGTATGATGTTGTGAATGCGATATCGGTTTGTTGCTAAATCTGAGCTGCACAAAACTCCTGGTTGAATGGGAATCAGACGTTATTCTTTATTGAATCTTAGCTACAAATGTTTTTCTAACATGATCTTGTATCATCTAAACAACTACGTTTTCTCCTACCGAGTCCCTACAGCCTCCGCTCCAGAATGGTGAATCAAATAGCCCAGCAAGTCCACCTTGGTCACCACGTGCCGAACCTGCAGCTCCCCACTCACATTCTCTGTGACGATCGCTGACGAGTTCGTTTCAAAGAATCTACTCAAACTCTCCAAGGGCGTCTCTACGGTGAATTCCGTGAATTTCTTGTTCTGTTTAAATGTGAACATTGCTTTTGTCACGGGATCTTCAAGCCTAGCGCGGCCGGAGGCGACTTTGGCGAGGAGGTTGCCTAAAGTTACCAATCCAACAAGCTTACTTGATGTCGAAGAGGTGACGGGGAGCTGGTCAAATCCACGAGATTGCATAACTTGGGCTGCCTCGCGGCATGTGGTAATTTCAGGGACTGTGACGGCGACTGGGAGATTCAATCCTTTGATGGTTGCACCACCCCATTGGGATTTCTTGTCTGCCTCAATCTTTTCTGTCGTGGCATCGATAAAGCCGTGAGACTTCATCCAATCTTCATTCAAGTGTTTTGTCATGTAGTTCCGGATTGAGTCAGCCAAGAGGACCACGCAGCGCTGTCCAGGTTTCAAACTCTTGGCAGCTCTAATAGCTCCGACGACAGCAGCTCCTGCTGATCCACCACAGAGCAATCCCTCTTCGCGAATCAATCTGCGGGCCATCAAAAAGGACTCTTTGTCATCTGTCTTGATCCATTCGTCCACATATTGCCGATCCAGCACTTCGGGGATGAAATCGTAGCCAATACCCTCCACCTGGTAAGAATGGATTCCTTCCTTGTTCAGGGATTCTGGTTGGGCAAGAATGGAACCATTAGGGTCAATCCCGACAACCTTCACGTTCGGAAATTTTTCTTTCAGCTTTTTCGCAACTCCAGCAATCGTGCCTCCCGTCCCAGCACTTGCCACAAACATATCCACCTGTCCCCCGCACTGAGCAATAATTTCCTCCGCTGTCCCCTCATAATGCGCCAATGGGTTATTCGGGTTCGTATACTGATCGGGAATAAGAGATTCTTTGATTTCAGCGTTCAACCGTCTTGCAACTCCGATATGAGAATCGGGGGCATCCCACGCTGCTTCAGTAGGTGTACGAATGATTTCCGCGCCGAGGGCCTTGAGAACGTCGACTTTCTCTTGGGACATTTTTTCAGGAAGGGTGATGATGGCGCGGTAGCCTTTCACCGCGGCGGCAAGAGCAAGACCAATTCCAGTGTTACCGGACGTGGGTTCGATGAGAGTGTATCCGGGCTGAAATAATCCCAAATAACGATGAGTGGTTTCCCTATTACTCCATCAATGACCGAACAAACGGGACTCTACACGCACCTTCAACTTTCCATCCTGTTCAGCAGCCTCCACCATCCTCTTGGCAATACGATCCTTGACTGACCCACCCGCGTTAAAGAACTCGCATTTGGCCACTAATATACATACAACTCAGTCTCAGCCGAAACCAAGCCAGTACCGCCAAAGATAACGAAATTGAAAATACTCACCTAAATCACATTCCAAACCAGCGTCCTTTGTTACCCTGTTCAGACGCACCATGGGCGTGCCCCCAATATGCTCGAGGATATTGTCCAAGATCTTGCAGCGATCAAAAGAATTGCTAGCCATGTTGTTGTTGTTGCTGTTGTTGTACTGTTGTATGATACTTGCGAGTAGAGCTGAACAATGTGGTTGAGATGCTTAAATGTCCTCCGTATCAAAAACACGCCGTGTGCCGGACCGAGGTGCCAATAATGAAAAACCAAAAAAAAAAAAGAAAAACACTTTGGGAAAGACCAAGAATAGCCACAAGTGGGGGAAACACCTTCCACGGCATGGTTTCATTTGGCGTGCTTTCAAATGCAATGAGTGCATTGGTTTGAATCGTTTGTAAACATTTGGGTTAAAGTTTGGTTTGAACACTGCGAGTGGTTCCTCGTCTGTTCAGTTTTCGTTGACATGACACGAAACTGTACGTAGGTCAACGTTTTCTGTTGGCGCATGCGATTCCAACCGCTTACACTTTTATAGACTATTGTGACTACTGTGATCGGTCCTTCACCGACACGCCTGCGGCGCGGGAGAAGGTACTGACAGATGCGCGTCTGCTGCAAGAAAAACACACATCATACTGACGTTGTACACAGCACCTGAAGGGAACTCAGCACCAAAGAATGGTCAAGCTTCATTACGCCGCCTTCGGGTCGTATGGAGGCAACGTGGGCGATATTGGAGGTATGCAATCCCACGTTTCGTATGCAGGGTGGGTGGGTAGTTCCTGACTTTTTGTGTCATAGAATGGACACCCCACGTACAGCCAACAAGACCTCTTTGT
This sequence comes from Spizellomyces sp. 'palustris', assembly GCA_006535965.1. Taxonomy (NCBI): domain Eukaryota; kingdom Fungi; phylum Chytridiomycota; class Chytridiomycetes; order Spizellomycetales; family Spizellomycetaceae; genus Spizellomyces; species Spizellomyces sp. 'palustris'. The sequence goes on along the minus strand of QEAR01000029.1, from coordinate 166,930 downwards.
AGACTTCCAGCGGGGTTTCTCCCTTTGGACAAGTTGCCGCCTAGCCTGCATCCTCCCCCGCCAGAAGGATGGAAGAACCGGGACCCACCTGTAGAGTGGGGTTGAGGGAATTTTGCAGCAATTCTTGATTTTTCCCTACTTTAATTTCCGTTCATGAACTCATGTAAATATCCAAACATTGCGATTCCTAAAAATGCATTATATTTAAATCCTACAATTACCCTAAAGTATTGGCCCCGGCAGTTTCAACGATAGGATCAGTATTGCCGAGAGTAGATACAGATTGCATATAATTCAATTGCTTAGTGCATCCCACACACCGTCCATGCTATCATCATATCCAGAATTCGCATCCTTCGACTTTCGCCCCGCCCCAAAAGACGACGACGACGACGACGACGACATGGCCATTGCCGGCGCTACGTCGTATACTCCTTCCTCATGACGAGTATTCAAGCCCTTGTACGCGGCGCCACTGGGATCTGATATCCAGTCCGGCGGGTAATTGTCCACGGTGGGAAACGATGATGGTGGAAGGTAGCCTGCCCACGACGATGTCGCATCAGGCGGGTACTCTGACGGAGGCGATTTGCTGGAATCGTGAGACGAACCGTGGGAAGACATGTAACTAGGTGTATGAGAATCGTTCTGATATGATTCAGTAGGCGAAAAAAGAAGAATATCAGTGGTGCCCGGGTTGAACTCTTCCAAAAAATTAGCATGTACATGATCGGCCATTCCCCCACTCGTATCCACTCCACTGTCCTTGCCCTCTTGCTCCTTTCCGAGGATTCCGAGTCCGATGACAGGCCCCCATTGTCCCTGACCCTCCAAATCCACTAATGCCCCGCGTGCGCCATGCAACTCGCTTGTGTCCAGCACAGTTTTGTCGAGCAAGCTTTGAACCATGTCGCAGAGTTGGGAGTGTAGTTTCGTAGCGACGGGATAGGTGTTTGCGTGTACTGAGAGTGTCCGGAGATGGTTTTGCATCGAGAGGTACGTTTCTGCTCTTGGGGAAAGTTTGAGAAATATGACTGCGCACTGGATGTTGTTCATAGGTTAGGGAGCGGGTATCCATTTGATACAAGTTAGTCGCGCCCATACCAGTCCAGACAGAAATACAGGAAGAATCGTCCCTGATGCAATGTGCGTCAGTGTATCGTCCGCGTTCAACAGGCTCTCCAAAAGTATGCCCATCTCGTCGGTAGCTTGTTGGCAGGCTCGGTAGGCAGCGCCCGTGTTTGGCGCTCCCACCGGGTCGGTACGGAGTTCTAATTCATGGCATGTTAGATTGTCTCTGTGCGTTCAGTCCACCACTACGTGAAACGTATACCAACCAGCCATCACCTCAGGATAATCAACCGAAATCAGCAAAGTCAAATAATAGATTATAAGGACGGCCGCATGCCAGCATGGCGGGTCCCGGCTAGCCAAATCGACTGAATATGTCACATCTTTCTTGCCCTTGAATGATTTAGGAAGTATATTCTGGATCCAGGGCGGGAGGTTGGTGTACCATTTGTGGAGGCGTTCGTGGGTACTTTGGCGCCAATTTCGGTAGTCCTTGAGGTGGGTGTCAAAATTGGGTGATGCAGGAATACATGATTCACTGAGGGAGGTCAGTGTAGCGACAATGTCGTCCGTAACAGCGGAACCGTCGTTGCCACCTTGAAATAATCCCAAAAACCGGACATTCTCAGCGTGACCTCGTAAAAGGAGCAGTGTAGCGTCGAACATGCAAAACTCCTTTGTGTCCTCTTCACGGGGATTGCCCTCTTGCCAAACATCTTCCCGCGCAAGTTTTTTTCCCGTTTGCAGCCGGTCAGACAAAGCGGAAACATGGTCTTGATTTGTCCACATTTTTAAACAAACTTCGTTATGAAGGCATGCAAACCAGGTCCGAGCCTGGGTCTCGCGTTCCAGCCAGGCGGCGATAGGATCAGTCGTGGATGGCGATGCGGTGGGAGAATCGAGACTGAGAGCCATGGCCATGTGCGTGGACATTGTGCAGTAGCGAAATCCGAGAGATGCTATAAATATTACCAGTCAAGATGCTAGCCGCGATACACACTATTATGTTGATCGTTGCACTCACGTTTTCCCGTGCCTAAGAAAACATTTTAAAAGATTACAAGATACAAGAGTAAGTATCCGCTGGTGAACCTCATAAAACATCAGCGACCAACACGAGTCAAGCAGCACCCGATCCAAAAAAGGTCGACAAAGCAAAGGGTATACTTACATCCCGCAAATGTTCCCAACAATATGAGAGCCTGCACGGCAGCCAAGCTCGGCTTGTCGACTAAACTATGTACTTTTTTTCGGGCTAGTTTGAAAAACATTTGGGCTGTCCAGATTTCCCCTTCTGATGCTGGTGATGTTGGATGTCTGTAGGCACTCAGGGCGCAAACAGCGTAGAGGAGGTAGTCGGGTTGTTGATGGAGAGTAGCGAGGAAGGTTCTGCGGTGGAGAAAGATGTTTGGGATCGTATTGTACCATGTCTGAAAGAAAAGGGTGTGAATAGAATGGAAAAAGATGCCTGGAATAACTGTATTGCATACTCACATTAAAAAAACGATTGGAGAGCGTTTCAATCAAAGCCATTGGCGGGGTTGTGCTCCAAGATGGGGATGTTGGGGAGAGGGGTGCGGTTGATAACCCCAGGCTAGCGATTTTATCCTCTGCAGATATTTCTCCAGGCTGCGTGCCGGGTTTTTGTTAGTCAGCGTAAAACAACCAAAAAAGCAATTAGCGAAAGTGATTTACAAACCGAGTGTACAATCCATTCATTTTTTTTTACCAAACGCTGAATCTGCAAATCTCTCAATCTTGTCTCTGCATCTTTAATCTTTGCTCTGAGATCTGCAGACAGGCGTGCACGAGGACCCATCCGTTTCTTTCCAAGATGAATGAGCGGTTTGGGACCCGACGGCCTCCGCGCCTGTCGAATGCCAAATGAACACTCTCGGTTATTTCTCCAACAAGGTCCGCAAGGTTCACCGGTTGGGGCATCGTGTCGGTTATCCGTAGTGGGAGGAGGTGAGTTTGATTGTATGGGAGTGCATTTGACTTTTCTCGCTCTGCATGCATCGCAGGCTGATCTGAACCGCACGGGGGCAACACCTGCGGATTGGATTGCTGCGAGGACGGGATCATTAGCGACGGATGCAGGATCGATTGGCGCTTCCATTGTATCGTTGTCCGTTTCTTGCTCCATATTGCTCCAAATCCCTTCAAGAAAACTAAAAAAAAGAAATCTACTGTTATAGCATCTCTAACACTGCGTTCCGTCTAATCCGCATCCCAGCTCAAATACAAAAGAAACCCTCGTAAAAGAAAGCCCTAGAAAAAGCGTCACTGGCGGAACCGCCGTCCGAACCCTTTCTATATTAATGTATAAATAATAAGCCCGTCGAAAACCCACGTCCCACCTCCAAGGGTGGAAAAGGCGAGAACCCCAAAGTGATCGGCAACGATTTTCCTTCTCCCCCCATTGCCATGGAATCCAAACGAAAATCTTAAACTGACAAGTGACGTCATGGCCGTCCTTTCCAATGGAAAGCCCTCCGAGGTTTAACCCAGAACGTCCATGCGTCATCCAACAGCGTTTCAGGTGGGAACGAATACCAGGTCACTGGATTTGTAAAATAGGTTTGTCTGTTGGCCGATTTGGATCGTCGATCCCCGTGTTGGCTCCATTTGCGGACATTTTTGCAACCTTGCGGACATTTGCATTTTGTGTCTTCTGGGGGCGTTTCAGTTTGTGTGGCTGTGTTGTTTCCAACTGGTGCTGCGCGGCCCATCGAGTGATTGGCGGGCATCCTGAACAGTTCACGTGAGACATGAGCAAGCATGAGTAATGATGAGTAATGACGTGAGTCATGATACCGTAATCTTCAAGACACGGCTCTAGGATCCACAATGCGATGGCCTGGGGGCCGTTGGCCAAATGAAGCGCTCACTGCCAGACAGACATGCTTGGCCTCACGACGACAAGAAACCAAGGACAAGCCATGAACCACGCCCCCTACCAAACACGAACCCACCACCAACCATCTTTGTATCTTCCTCGATAAGTGACAGAAAGTCAACATTTGTCGCACATGCTGCAAAAGTCTGCTCATCCCAAGATCTCTCCCGTCTCACCCAAACGATAACAAGCTCCAAAGCAACCCAAAATGCATCCCATAATATTAGTGCATGGAGGTATCTGTCTCTCAAACCCGGAAAAACCGGTTTGGAGGGACCTGACGACTTTGGTATCGTATCTGGGTACGACGACGACGGGGAAAAATGGGCGGGCTCCAAAATTGCCAAAGTTTTACAGGAATTCAACGTCGTTGATGTTGTTGTCATTGTTTCGAGGTGGTATGGAGGGGTATTGTTGGGGTGTGCAAGGTTCAGGCACATTGAGCAGGTCGCCAAAGAGGTGTTGGAATTGGGCGGATGGATAGGCCGTCCTCGCCAGGTCCCTCCCCCACCTGCTCAGCCTGTTGTGACTGGGACAGGTATGGCGCTCGAAAAGGCTGAAAAGCTGTTGAAAGCAAAAGACAGCACCGTCGAGCATCTGCGGCAGCGCCTGGAGAGTGCGGGATCAGCGTCGCCCACCGCCATACCATCATTGCCATCTCCCACTAAAGGGTATTCCGGCTTGACGCTAGAAAAAGCTGAGCGATTGATCAAAGCGAGAGATTCGACAATTGCACATTTGCGACAGAGACTGCTAGAGCAAGAAACTGCAAACCCAGATAGTACCGAGAACGATGCAAACAAGGATACTACTAGACTATAAATCTACCTTATCCTAAAAGGGAATTTTTCTTTCCTAGCGAGTCTTTTTCACTCGCGCCTTTGCTATCGCTTCTTTCACGTCCTGAGCGGTACTCCACCGCCTCAAAACCTTTGACATTCCCAATGTCACAATCAAAAAGCTCGAAAAAATCGCTATGCCGCCCACCTGGTGCAACCACTTTCTATCCACCCTGTGCACCAGTATCTGCATCGGGTTTACTCCGGGTGGTGGTACGATATTCAGATGAATGAGCCCCAAAACACCTGCCATCTTGATAGACTTTGTTTTGTCAAGCTTGAGGTTTTTAGCAGTTGCTGCCCACAACCCGAACGAAAAGGCAGCTTCCATCCACCAGGCCCCCCAGGGATGTGTTTCCCACAACTCTGTCCCAAATTTTAGAGTCGACCCGGGATACATTGCTAAATCCTTTTGATGAACCGAGTAATCCAAGAGCCAATGCGACATGACGGCGACAAACCCAAGCAAAGAAGCAGTGTTGCGCTGCCTCTTGCTCACCAAAGGTCGAACCATGGCAGTGTAGACTGCCCCCCATGCAATGCATGCCAGTAGGGAATGATCATAGTCGATAAAGTCGAGGGTCACGCCGAGGGACAGGTGAGGGGCCGGTGAGATCCGATCCACGGAGAGTAAGAGAAAGATGCCGTTGATGAGATCAATGAATGCTGAGCCCACGAGGGGGATCTGGGGGGGAAGGGATGGGTAGAGGGAGTAGAGGAAAAGCCCAAGGGCAATGTGGCCTGTAAACATTTTGTGTGTGTGTGTATAGTGTCCGTCACTAGGAGTGCTGATAAAGTGAGACAAAATGGGTCCCCAACTGAAAAAGGAAATGATTTGCGGTTGTCCATTACGTCATATTCAGATTATTTTTGTTAGCGAACAATAGACAAGGAACCAAAAGCTTTTGTGTTGAAGGCAAATGCCTACTTGTCCATGCCATGCACTCGTCATTCATTGTGTTGATAACTTAGAGAGCGGAAAAATCAAATGCCCTCCATATATAAACCTCTAGCTTACCATCTAGAGTGTAAGCAGTGTCCATAAAGGGAGATGCACAAGAGTTGATTCTTGGGCGAGAAAAAGGTGAAAACAAGACCCTTTGCAATCTTGCGAGAGTGTGAGAGTGTGAAATAAACATGACTCATACAGCGCGTGTTGTGGGTGGGAAGGGGGAAAGAGTTTCAATTGAAATATGAAACAGAATTTATGGAAATGGCCGTTGGGAGAGTTTTGTCTCTTTATAATTAAAAGTGTTGGTGGGAATGGCTTTTTATTCCCACACTGCAAGTCTAAAACAAGAACCTAAAAAGCTCCTCGTTTTGTATTTTCATCAGTTGTGTATTGAGAAGGGTTGGAATATGCAATCCGCATTCCTCTTTTTTGAACTGGCACCAAACAGTTGTTCACGGATTGCCAGTTCTTTCTTGGGGGCATTTGCAGGATTTCTTCTCTAGTGACAGGCCATTAGTCTTTTAGTTTTTTAGTTTTTTTACTCGTGCAGATAGAGGCCGGTACTCTTTCCATTGCGCACACACACACACATTGAACATGTCCACTGCGTCGGACGGGGAGGAACCTCACGGTGCAAAGAGGTTTCAAGAGCATGGGCGGTCAGCGTCCATGTCCTCATCAACGTCATCGTCATCAGTAGGGGAAGAACGAAAGGGTTATGGAAAAGAGAGGAGGAATGGTGGATTGTCCATGTCGACTATATCATCCGTAGACGATGAGGCAGAAACCGTTGTTGATGGACCCTTGGATTGCTTTGATCGACAGAGGGCAAAGCGAAAAGGACGGGTATGGCCATTCCTAGCAAAGATGATTACATTTTGGATACCCAATATCATTCTACGATGGGTGGGCTTTAAAACGGATTCCCAATGTCAAGCGTGGAGGGAAAAAGTGCTATTATTTAGTATTGTGTTGGTGGCTTCTGGTGCGTTTGTAGCGGTTGTGGAAATCGCTGGTGGATTCCTCTCTCCCCCTCGTACAAACTTTTCGATTCCCGATCTGGCCGATACGGATTTCGTTGCGGTGAATGGCCGTGTAGCGGAATTTTCAACGTCACAGGATCCAATGGGTAAAACCATTTATGAACAAGTCTCACCTTATGCTGGTCAGGATGTTTCGACCATGTTTCCTACTTTTACGCTCTTATCCCGCCCGCTCAACTCTTCTGGACTCGTGGATCCTGATTTGAATGCCGTGATGACGAGTATGGGTGCTGTGGACAATTGGTTGAATACCAGATTGACGCAGGAGCCTGGATACATTGTAAATGCCTCGCATCAAATGCTGCAGCAATGTCCGACACCGGATAGAGAAAACGGGAATGATGCCTTGTGTTTTACGTCGAGTACAGAGAGGGTTATTAGCGAGAATGTAGTTGGATGTAAGTGAAACTTTATGATACGAGGTTAGGGATTCCCATCTCACACCATTTCTTCTTTCTTGTCGACAGATGTGCTCCATAATGCAGAGATTATCAATTTACAAAACAATAACCTTGACACCAGCGCCGCACTTGTAATTATCGATTCACTAGTCTACGATGTAACGTGGTACCTCCGCATTGCGACCCGATATCCAGACAACCGACAACAAATCAATCCTAGCACAGCGTTTCTCTCTGAACCGGTGACGAGAACCTTGATGAATCATTTAGGCGGGGACGCTTCCGCAGCGTTTAAATCCATTCCGAACAGAATCCAAAACATTAATGCCATGAACAAGCTGTTTTTCGCGGGTGTATTGGATGATGCCATGCCCCCAGATACGTTCAAGTTTAACCCAGTGTTACTGGGCGTGGGGGCATTGGTGTACTTGGTCTTTGTCATCAAGATTTTCATGACGCTCTCGACGGGGTCTGCGCCACGGTTAACGACCGCACCGTATACAATCTTTTTTGTCCCCGTCTACAATGAGGAAGCCGTCACGATCCAGCGATCGATTGAATCCATCGTGAATAGCAATTACGATGCCATGAAGCGGTTATTATTTGTCGTTGTGGATGGAGTAGCCGTTCGACCGGGGTCGTACCGTGATTGTGGGTCCACTGTGACGGGGATTCTAGGGTGCTCTGGCCTCCCTGCATCCACCCTTTCGTACGTATCGATCGGACAAGGCGTTCGAAAAGTCAATGCCGCACGAGTGTACTCTGGCGTCTTTACCGCTTCAAAAGGGTCACAGATTCCATATATTGTTGTTGTCAAGAGCGGGAGTGACCATGAGACGACATTACCTGGGACAAGAGGAAAACGGGATTCCATGCTTATTGTCTTGACCTATCTCATGAACTTGACACAACCCTCCCAAGCTCTTCTGACCCCCCTCGAACATGAGATTCATAGGCAAATCACACGTAAACTAAAGATGGATCCAACGCTGTTCAAGTATTTTGCTGTTATTGACGGGGACTCGTATGTGGAGACCAACGCCGTGAAGCGCCTTGTCGGGCGATTGGAGCGAAATGATACCATCATGGCAATCCACGGTAAACTACAACCCGTTTCAAAAACAACGACATTTGCAACGATTTTACAAGCCTACCCATGGTTCCACCTGCATCACCTAGCACCTTGTCTCGATTCCGTCTTGGGGTCCGTGGGAAGATCATGGGGAGGCGGGTTTGCAGTGTACCGACTCGTATTTGAAGACGGGACGCCTTGTTTAGTGTCTGAACGGGTTTTGCGCGAGTTTGCACGGACGGCTTGTGACATGTCCACCCAAAACGCTCTTCATTTAGGTGAAGACAAGTTTTTACCGCCGTTACTCCTCCAAGCGCATGCCAGGCCGAATCATTTAGAATACAATTCGTCAGCGATTGCGTACTCGGATATGCCGACACGGTTTCGAACCTTAATGGCCCAACAACGTCGATCGTTTAACGCACGGTACAATATCCTTGTCTCTATCCCGTTTTGTATTCGTCGGCCAATGGTGCCGTTCATGGCTTATGTGGAAGTCATTGCCATGACTCTTTCCCCTGTCGCTACGGCTTACTTGTACTATATCGTGACGCGGATCATCATGCTAGTGATCATCAAGCACTGCCCAGCCATATCTCTCACGAATACCGATATCCTCGTCTCTATTGCCATTGGAACACTCTTTATCCTCCAAGCCCTCCTCTTTCTCGCTACACTCAACATCAAGAGCATGTTTCCATTGTTTGCGTACATGGTGTTTGGAATCCCATTGTACCAGATTGTGATTCCCTTGTGGGGATTTTGGAGTATGGATCGTGCCGTGTGGAGTGATACGGTTGTTGTGGAGCGGGCGGGGTGGGTACGTGTCCATGGCGCTGATGGAACCTGTGGTGGAGAGGTATCCGTACGGAATAAACGAAAACTGTCAACAGGACCCATCATGATGCCTTTTGAAACATATCAAGAACCTACTACCGAAATTGGGATTAACATGGTGCAAGACCATGGGTTAACAGACACGGATCTGGATACACCTATAGCAACCTACGTACGGAACCGGATATCACCCTACCACATTAAAACCTCTTTGGAGAGAACACCTACCATCAATTCCGCAGCAACAACCTTACCCGCCACACCCGCCTCCACCACCTCCTTTTTATCACCGGCCGACGCAACCTATTACCCCCTCTCAACCCCCATCTCCACACCCCCAATTAAATCCTTTCTCCGCCCAGTCATGACACCCGCATTAGCAGCCATGCTCGACAACGACCCCCGAACCTCCTCCCGCCCCCCCTCAGACGTCATCTCCCCATACCACCTCAACCGAAAATCCACCTCCTCCCGCTCCTTCCGGGTCGTATCGGGCGTGACATCGCATTACCCCTCCTTTGCAACAGTCGGAAGCGCCGAAACTGCCATGACACTCCGATCGTCATTTGCATCCTCCTCTGGAATGGTACCCCCAGAATTTAAATTGGCCGTCCGTGATCAAGTGTACAATTTTCTTGGAAATAGGGATTTGAATAGTGTTACTGCGCGAGGGGTTTTAGAGTTTTTGGGGGGTGTTTTTGGGGAGGGGGCTTTAAAGGGGTTGGAGAGGTTTGTGAGGGATGTTGTGGAGGAGTACACGTTGGAGGCTTTGGCGTTAATGTAGATTTGTCGGTGTTGGTGTTTTTTTTATGTTTTTTGTAATTAGCGTTTTTTTGTTCGTTTTTGGAGGTATGGGGTGGTTGGATGATATTGGACATTTTGTATATATTTCAACAAATTTTGCAAAAAACCGGTTTTTGCACGGACGGTATATTTCTGTATGATCGCACCATTTTGGATCGTGTTCAAAGATCATGCCCACACAAAATATTGACAACAAAAACACCATTCTATTCTATTATTTCTATAACCCTATTTTCTACTCATTTCTATCCATAGAACACAAACACACACAAAAAAAAAAATAATCTATGTACCATCCCCAGTCTCCTCAACCACATCAACAATACTAACACTCACCCGTTTGGTAACAGTTCCATCTCCATTACGTTTAGACGCCCGTCGAACAATCCGAGTCAACAAATTCGGTGAATCGCCGGTACGTGTCACGGTTGTGGTTGTTTCAATGGTGGTTCCATCGGGGTCATGCGTGTGAGCCGTGTTTTGGGTAATGAGATGGGTGGGCGGGTCATCGTCTTCTAGGATGGGTGTCATGTCGATTGTGGAGCGGCGGGAGCGGGTGGGGAGGGAGGTATCACGGGGTGGAGGGACGATACTCGCCCGGCGTTCAATGTCGTCTCCTTTGGCGGCGCGGCCCAACCAGGATCGACCGCCGATTTTAGCGACGCGTTGACTAGGGCCGCTTTTGATGGGAGTTAGGATATTTAGAGGGAAGAACCCGCGTTTTCGTCCGTGGGTGATGTTTTGGCCGCGGGCCCATCCGTCCGTGTATTCTCGTTCGATACCGACGAGGTCACCTACTTGCATGGCCATTTCGTCGGGACGGGCTGGGTAGTAGTGGTTAATCACAACGTGAGAGGTGGGTGCAGGTGGGTGGTAGGCAGAAAGATCGGGAATGTCGTCTTCGTCTGGTGGTGCAAAAGAGAGGACAGTGGATCGTCGGCTGGCATCTGTTGCACCTCGAACTGATCGCGTCCCGCCTCCGGAAAGGATAATGGGGCTGAGCGGTGTCGGACTCGTAGGTCTAGAGTAAGTTGGCAGTGACAAATTGGGATCGAGTTGATGGTCCACAATCTGGGACTGGTCTCCCAACAAAACGTCCTCACGCTCTATGACGGGGTGTTCCTGCGCCTCAGCAGTGGGTAATGTTGTGGTCAAGTCTTCAGGGGGTTGTACAACTGTTGGGACGATGGTCTCCAACGATCCCATGGGGCGGATAATTGTCCGCTCAGAGTCCACGGATTTCGTTTCTTCCAAATGCGACTCAAGAGGATCATTTGATTCTGAATGCATTATCGGTGATTCAGGAGACTGAGTGCTAATGGGCTCCGCGGCCTCCTCAGCGGGTTGCACGACGGGTTCCTCCAACCCCTCTGGCGATATTGTCTCCTCATTGGATAAGACAGGTGAAATCGTAATACTCTGAATACTAGGGGATCTTTGCAATGGGTCGCCACCAACATCCGGCAACGGGTCCGGTACCGGCACTCCAGTGATAGAGGCCGGAGACGACGCGTCTTCAGAAGTCCTCGTTTTGACACTGCTCACATCGCTAACAAGAGTTTGTGTCTCCCCTTTGAGGTCAGTAATGGTTGTCACAACTGTTGCAGTCCCGTCTCCACCTTCCGCCACTCCGGCATCCGCATACTCTACAGTAACCGTCTCCCCAACACCAACTATTTCTGCCCCTGCAATCTCAATCTTTGCGCTCTGCGCCTCGAGAACAGACATGTCGCCCTCGTATTCAGTGACTGTGACTGTTTTCTTGTCTAGGACGTGGCCCGTTCGTTCGTCAATGATGGTGATGACTTCGTCAATGGTGCGGAGTGTTCCGCGGCGGGAAAGAGTGGGGAGATAACGTGAGGTGCGAGATGTACCAGATGAAATGGAACGGCCGTCCGACTCGGTAGCGTTTTCGGGTGACGGTGATGAACGCTCCAAAGTCGAGGCTACCGCTCCTGCTGCTGCAAGGGCCGCCAGGGCTCCAGCTCCGCTACTTGCGGATTTCAAGGAAGACAATGTGTTCTTGCGAGTGTACTGATCCATGTCCCATGGTGAACTCGATGATGTTGGTGACGGTGGATTCAGTGGTGTGCCATCCAATGTCTCAGCCACCAGTGCCACGGGTGTCTCGGCTGCCGGTGCCATGGGAGTGACCTCCCTTTCTGGGCTTTTGGGAGGAACAAAGGGCACACTCTGCTCAACAGGGTTGCCTTGCTCCAATATGGGCCCGCCAGCAGGCATCTCGTCCTTTTGATCGTCTTCCTCTGGGACACTTGCAGTTGACTCGAGTCCTTGCTCAGCAGAGGACGCAGAGGCCGGCCTCTCTTGTGTGTTACTTGGAAGCGCACCAGCCGCGGTAACCGCGAAAGCAGCTTCACTGCCCGCTCCAGGTTGACCAATGCCATTTGGACCCGTCTCGCGGTCCACGCTAGACGGTTCACGAGCCGACAAAGCAGCTAAAGCAGCCAGTGACGCTCCACCAGCCAACCCACCGGCAAGGGCAGCGCCGCCTAGTGACCCTCCCGCTCCACTAGATGGATCTGGAGCAGGGAAAGGCGCTACGTTACCAGAGACGGGGCTCAAATTTCCAAATTCCACGTCACGCGCAGTGTTATCCAGCGCGGCCTTTGTTCCTACTTGAGCCATGGCAGGTTGAGTAGGTTGAACGGACAGTGTCATTGCAGAGTCTAGACTTGAAAACTGTCCATCAAATCCGTCTTCCTGAGACATTGGCGTTGATGCGGGGACGGCCTGGCTCTGACGTTTTCGATACACCAAAAAGGCGGCAAGGGCAAAAAGAACGAGGAGGCCAATGGGAAGCCCAACAGCAAGACCAAGATTTGTACCATCCGAGTCACCTTGGATTTCGGATCGTGCTCCCACAATGGGTGTTGGAGTTGCTGTCAAAAATATAAGTTGGTTCAATTTAGAAAACTTGGACAACCTTTTAATCCCACTTTACATGTTGAGGAGGGACCGCCTGAGCGGGCGCCTGCTGGGAAAGAAGCTGTTGGGGGGAGTGGGAGGGGTGCGCCACCAGAAGGTTGTGTTGACGGAATCGACAGTGTTGCACTTGCAGCAGCAGACGAAGAAGAAGCAGAAGAAGAAGAAGAAGGGCTGGATGAAAAGGTTGGCAGTGCGGTGCCAGGTATGGAGAATGTGACTTTTGGGGGGCTCGTTCCAACAGCCACTCCACAGTTTGGCGATCCAGGTTGACAGGGCGTGCCTTGAGACGAGCAACCAGGTGAAAGCGGTATGCACTCACCTATAGAGTATTTAAAAGAGTAAGCCCAATGACAAAACGATATGAAATAAAAAATACTTGCAGCTAGAAGGGAATTCTGGGCATTCGTGTGGATGGGGAGCAGTGTGGACTAGCTGTGAGAAAGACGCGATCTGGACTGCTATCCACCACCACCACCACCACCCCATGTCCGTCATAACTTGTGTGTGTGAAGGAGAGAGAGGGAGAGGGAGAGGGAGAGAGAAAGAGGTGAGGTTAAAGGAATGGGGGAATGCGAGAGAGATAGACATGAACAGTAAGTTGCCGCTAAAAACTAAAAAGTGTGAATTTCTTTTGCGCGTTTTCCTGTAAGTAAAACAATTTATAAAACAATTTCTAACTTCAAATATATGGGGAATATGTTTATTGCATTAGGTGAGTGAGAGAGTGTGAGAGAGAGAGTGTGAGAGTGTGAGTGTGAGAGAGAGAGAGTGTGAGAGTGTGAGAGTGGAAAGAAAATGTCTCCCCTTGTGAGAGACTCTCTCCAATTCACTCTCACTCACACTCTCACACACTCTCTCTCTCTCTCACACACACACACTCTCACACAAGACTCTCTCCCATTCCCATTGCTCTCTCTCTCTCTCTCACACTGTCTTACTGTCCTTTACAGCAAAGGATGTATGATCATATAATTGGTCAATTGGAAAGAGCATTTCATATTATGCATTCTCTATACTTCTCTCACCGTTTGCACATGGACATTTATCTACTCAAACAAGTGTTGACAACTTGACGCATGACTCTTTACACGATAGGTAGTACAACGTTCCCCTTGAAAATGTAAGCTCCGCTAGCTCAGTTGGTTAGAGCGTGGTGCTAATAACGCCAAGGTCACAGGTTCGACCCCTGTGCGGAGCATCCTTAAGCCCCTGCGCAATACTTTTTTCAATCATCCTTTGGCTACTTGGTCTCTTTTACATGATCGGATCTCCCTTTCATTCTATAACGTTCTGTCATGCTTGGATCGTCCCATCAGCAACAACAGCACAGATTCCATGGTGGTTCCGTGTGAGATTAGCTTAGCATGTGGTCCAACAGTACAAAGGTCGCCCAACAAGTAGTTGGATGGTCTTTTGTGGCAGATTGGTACGTATGCCAGAATCAGTCAAAAGTGTAATGTCAGAGGGACGCCACCCCAACTAATTTTGAAAGTTGCACACTTTTTACTTTTTGCACACAACCGCCCTTTGGCTAGTCCCAAATGCACACAAGATGTAGCGCTTTCCAATCCCCAGTGCCAAAATCCTTGGCCGTTGTCATTTAACGCTTCCATCCATTCCGTCCGACATTTCAGCAAAAGTCAAAATTACCGCCCCCAATGCTTTTGTTTATCTTCCAGATGAAACACTCCATGGTGGTTTCATTACGCACCTGATGCGCCAACCCTCCTGGATCCAGTCATTCCACATCATCCGTGAGTGTCCTTTATTACAGAATGGAATGGGATGGAATGTGTCATTCCAATGCAAAACGGCAAACACGCGCTGCTTGACCGCTAAATGGCGTGGCGGAGATGGAAACCAACACACATTAGTGCTTTTGTCCTTTTGAACTTTTTTTTCCCGTGCTGGGAGATTCTTTGCCCATTGCAACCGTTTTTTTTAGTTTCATCTCGCGACATACCCATCTTGACGAGCAAAGAGAAGCGAGCAAAGCGTTGATACTAGACGGTTCAACTGATATACCTGGTCTCGGGCATTCCCACACGATTACTAGGGAGTGTGAGCAAACAAGGCGTTGCTGTTAGAGACAACCGTTTGTGTGAGTGGTAGCCATCTTTTGGTGGCATACATGTTGGGGAGGATTTGCAGTTGAAAGTACGGAGCGCATCGTGTGCTCATTAAACTTGCTTCTCGTTAGTGCACTGCCACAAATAGCTCAGAGCGCAACAATTCCATTCGCAGGCACAAATCCTGAACGAGCGCGCATGCAAAGAAAGCAATGATGGGAACTGTTGATCCAAAAGAGTCATTGTTAGTGGAACAGGAAACCCCTTCGTCCCCTAACAAGGTGCAAGAATCGGCTGTAAAAGATACCACGAATGAGGCAGATATGGGGACTGAGCAAGAACAGGAACTGGAAAAGTCCTTGCCTGCAAGTAGCGCTAATGGTCAACCCACTGAATCGAACGGAACATTAGAGCCGAACCCTGCGGGATTGGCGGATTCGGATGAGGATTTGTCGGACGGTCCGATGCCGACTCCTTCTGGCCCACGTTACCCAATGACCGTCGCATTCGGCCCACGAGGAGGCTGGTACATCCGCTGGTCGGATGGTACCTCTGGCTGGGAGCACCTCCCACCCACTCTCCACGCAAAGCTCAACAAACGCAATTCCACACTTCCGGGTGTCCGTCAGATGGGAATGTCGGATAACAATGAGTGGTTTGTGTCCTTTGATGACGGATCATTTGCCACATCTGGTTTTTCCCCACGCGGACGACTCTTTGATGCACTACATAATGATGCCGATGCAGACGTTACAAATCTCGTCTTTGCGCCTGGCGGCGGATGGCTATTGACCAGAGAAGATGGGACATCTGTTTGGGAGCGACTACCGACCGGTTTGAGCGATCTCTTGAAGCGAAGATCCAAAGGTGATCCGCCTGTCGATTACGTGGCCATATCCAAGTTGGGAGGCTGGTTCATCCGATTTGAGGATAGAGAATGCGAATGGGAGGGGTTACCCTCTCGGCTTGAAAAAATTCTCATCCAGACCGTTCGCAAGAGCCCCAAACATTTGATTGTCGGACTTTCGCCGGCTGAGATGAACGGTTACTTTATCGCCGTAGGAACAGCATATGATGCCAATATCGAACATCCCAACATGCGCGCAGCTCTGGCGTGGGCTAGAGAGGAGACCGCTGAAGATGGCACTCGGGTGGCCCAACCCGAGATGAATGTTAATTATACTGTGGCTCTTCCAAGTGCGCCCGTGGCCAGTGAAGAATTTGAGGATTTGTTTCGGCATGCTGCGGGTGGTGACAACAGCTCCACATTTGGGGATAATGGCGGACAGGATCTGGATGATGATGTTGTTTCATCCATTGGTGGTGGCGGCTCGGTTGTTGAAGTTCAGCTCCCGTCCGGCTCAACTCGCTCGTCATCCCTGAGCCTCCTTACTCCCAACTTGGAGTATGCACAAGTAGACGGAAACGTGGAGGCCGAAGAAGGGGGGCGACTCCTCCTCCGTGCGGCCTCTGGCACTCTCAACACTGCCCCCACACAGACCAAGAGTAGATGGAGTCTGGGCACCTCCGGCACAAGTACTACTTCTCCTGCTCCAGCCCCAGCCACGGCAGCAGCTGGCCTCACCTCCTTTTTTTCGTCCATGTCCTCTGTATTTTCATTGAGCAGCGGTCCCAAGAACGAAACTGTGCGTGGACGGTCCGTAACTAGAGGCGATGCAAGGACCATGCCAAGCAACAAGAATTCCACATCGCCAAACCAAGCAAGTCCTGCCGATCACGACGAATATGATGGCGAAACAGACATGATGCTAGACCGTGTGGCTCAAGTCAAGGGACAGATACAAGAAAGGTACTAAATATTAACAATTCCACACACACACTTACACCGACATTGTAACACTCATCCCAAACAAAAATTTTAGATTATCCCAACTCCCCTCCTCCTCACCCCTCTACCCAGAACTCACCCGGTTCTCCAAAACCCTCGACACCCTCGCCTACCAGTTAACCACCACCCGCAACGCCACAACCGACCAACTAGCCGAAACCGAGTACTTTGTCCTATACGCTGAAGGCTGGCTAGAAGCCACTGACCCCTCCCCGCTCCCCAACCCATGGCTCAACGGCTGGGTGGAAGGTAAATACGGCTACAGCATGGGCGACATCACGGACGCCATCCAGCACTACAAAACCCCCACCAACACGTTCAACCAAGAACAATCAACCATTGACCACCACCTCGCCCTCAGTTACATTTACGAAGCCCAATTCCGTCAATCCCTCCTCCCCCAACGCTCCAATTCCAAAAGCCCTAAACGCGATTCCGGATTCGGATGGGACCATTCCTCCCCTGCCTCCACCCATGACACCATTATTTTCTTGGACCCCTCCACCCTCTCTTACACGACCCCCACCATCCCCGAACAACTAGCCAATGGTACACCCCTCTACCACCTCGTCACGGATTTAACTCGCAACACCCTCTCACAGGATGATATACCCCCCCTTCGTGTCTTTGAAAGTAATGGGTACTGGACGTTGGATAATCAACAACTTTGGGTTGTTAAAAAGGCGAAATGTAAGCAGGTCAAGTGTCGTCTTGTGGATGTGCCTGAGGATTTACGAGAGTGGATTCAGAGTGAAAAGGGCAAGGAAGTGGTCGTTGGTTGATGATGGTGGTTTGAGAATAATTGGTAATATGTGTGATGTGTGTGTGTGTGTGTGTGTGTGTGGGCGTTTTTTTTGTGCGTCTGTTGTATTTTGCCTTACACCCATCCTCCTCTCCTACCTTTTATATTTTTTCCCCCCTCTTCTTAATGCATGTGCGGTGTGTTGGTATTCTCCAAGTTTGTAGACGGGTTAATACACATTTTTCATGAACCATGTGTTGTGATGCGTTGGATTCCTTGTGCGAAATTACATGAAATGCAGTACATCAACAACACAAGAAAATAACCTGGGTGACTAAAAAAATGAGATCTACATGAAATAGTGCTCCCTATAGGGGTCGAACCTATGACCTTGGCGTTATTAGCACCACGCTCTGACCAACTGAGCTAAGAGAGCCATGAATATCACGCCCCCAAATGTTTTTTATGCAATCTATTCAGTTACGTGCCATACGCTCTATCGCGCGACAAAATGTCATTACCTAAGCCTGGATGAGTCACCGTGTGGACCATGATTGGTATGGGATTTTGTGAAAAACAGGGAAACATTATGGGAAGCTGCTTCTCACTTCTCGACAAAAGGCAAGAGAATAAGGCGATGCTGTTCCCGGCATCGACGCCAGGAATACTATAAAGAGGATGCTCTTTAGACACCCTGGATGGTTGGTTAGCTCCAAACTAATACCATTGCACATTTGTTCCACCTTCTGATCAGCTGTTGTTTCGTCTTCGTAACTCGCAATTACAAGAGACAGCGCGCACTATGACGGCTCCACTTCGAATCTCCAACAAAGACAAGATATTCTATTCTTGGCAAAGCGACGTAAAACCAGTGCGTAACAAGCTACAGTCGGTTTTGGATAAAGTGGCGAAAAAACTTGGATGCGATATCGACGAAGCAACGCGCGATGAGGCCGGATCTCCTGACATCGCTCAAACAATTCTCAACAAAATAGAGGGGTGCTCAGTTTTCGTAGCCGACGTCAGCATAATCAACAAAGGAGAATCTACACGGTAACTTGAAATGAGTCCACGATGCATTCATGATGCTATAATATGAAAACAGTTGATTCAGCCCAACATCTAACCCGAACGTGCTATTCGAGACGGGCTATGCAGTTTCATCAAAAGGATGGGAAAGCGTTATATTAGCCTTCAGTAAGAGCACAGGAGACATCGATAATCTTCCATTCGACATTCGAGGTCGGCGAATTCTGGCTGTGGACACAGGTCTGGAACCAAGCAGATTAGTTGCTTCATTTGAACAAGCGGTTACTGCTGCGCTGAATGTTTGGAAAAGAAAATTGCGAGATCTCTTAAACTCTATTGATGAACGTACGTGCTTTTCCTAGAAGCCCGTCTGCTCGACGCTTTTCTGACTTTGATTAAATAGGTATCTTATTGTCACTTGATGGACAATATCCCTTCAAGCTACCTTATGGATGGATGTCTATGGATAAGATTATTGAACTTGAGTCATTTCTACAACGAAACACTCGCTGTTCGCCGTATATAAGCATGCATACTGAGGGATCAAGCGGCATCTTTTTTGGTGATGGACGAACAACCAACAAAGGGACAGTTGTCTTTACCTTTTTACAGCCGTTTTAAGATTTGCGTTTAAACATTTGGAATTTATAAGATAAATTATTTCAATGAGTGCCCTCTCGCTCTTCTGATGCTATATAAAATATTTGGACGAATGTTTTGGAACGCGGATCAATGAGATTTTCCCTGGTTCTCCATTATACTCTAAGAGTAGGAAAGTGTCTTCTGTTCCAGGATAATCTTGATTATGAAATCAAACATGAATTGTTAAGAATGATGCGGATGGCTGATGCCGACATGAGCATAGAGTCTTCTAACATAGTAAGCTTCGGTCGTGCAATAATGTATATTTGTAATTTATCCGATCGATATCCATATCACTGCATGGAACGATAAGATTTGATTTATATTAGCTATCGTAAATGGATACTTGTAAATTGACAGTCGTAGAGAAATTACAGCGATGAACATATTCAGGTTGTGCTCTGACAGGAACATCATCATACTTGCTTTCGCTGTCCGTATCAACGTACCCATATAGCGTTTCAAATGGGGGTAGACATATGCAAACAAGGAGCCAAAGAAAAAAAAGGTTTTTTGCCCAGCTTATTGCTCCCTATAGGGGTCGAACCTATGACCTTGGCGTTATTAGCACCACGCTCTAACCAACTGAGCTAAGAGAGCTTGAAATGTGGCAGGGCAAGACATGACTACGATCCGTACATGCTCATATTCAACTATGACATCCCGTCGTTAAATTCAACGCTCAAGATAGAATATCAACTTTTGAATCCAAGATACACACCCCTTCATACGCCCATTTCCTTCATTTCTCGCATCCAGAGGTATCGGAAATACACACATACACACGGGTATATGTGTCGGTGATCCACGAAAAATCCTTTGGAAACGCGCCCTAATAAACAAACTGCCAGTGATCGACCAGTCAAGACCACAACCCTCTTTTGCACCACCCCCTCCATTCGCGACGGAGTTTTCTTTTTAACAGACTTTTCGGCGTATCGTCACGTCCTTGTGGTTCTAGTTGAACGTTGGGTTTAGGAGACAGCTCACGGGTGAGGTATTGCTTGTCATTGTTACGTGTCGGGGGCGTATAAAGGTGTTCATGATCTCTCGGCGTTATTTAGTTAACGCTGACGGCGGACCGTTTTTTCCGACTCGAAATCTAGCGAGATGGCGTCCCTTGGAAAAAAGTTTGGACAGCTGCGTCAGGTTCGTATGCGAGCCGTTTTCTTTTTTTTGGCGAGTGTCATGGTTTTTTCTTGGACTTAGTTGTTTTTTTTGCAGTGGACA
This sequence comes from Spizellomyces sp. 'palustris', assembly GCA_006535965.1. Classification (NCBI taxonomy): domain Eukaryota; kingdom Fungi; phylum Chytridiomycota; class Chytridiomycetes; order Spizellomycetales; family Spizellomycetaceae; genus Spizellomyces; species Spizellomyces sp. 'palustris'. The sequence continues at coordinate 146,505 of QEAR01000029.1, read as the reverse complement.
GGTAACGTCCTGCGGAAACCCAATACATGCATGGTTTTCTGAGCTTGTGGTTTTTCAGGGGAGAAAATGGGGAGCTCGCAAAAGACAGGTGAGCTTTTGAAGCAGAGTTGGAATTGGCCAGTGGGGCTTTGGTATGTTAGGGTGCTCACGAAACGTCGGCAACCATTTTTTTTCATTACAGAAACCAGCGAGGAATTCAAACGACTGGAGCAGGAGACGGATTTACGACGAGAGTTTACGGAAAAAGTTCATGAGGCTTTGGCAGTTTATCTAAAATCCATGGGTAGGCATTTGACCGAAACGGTCTTGAACATCGATTCTCTATCTTTTAAACGGGTGAATGAAACTTGTAGGGAAACGAAAAGAATCCCTCACAGACAAAACCAAGAAACTGCCACTGGAAATCATGGCGGACGCAATGATCCATTTTGGAACCATGCTACACGAGGATTCAAACTACGGTATTTTTTTACCCTTCTCGTCGTGTCCTGAAAGCCGCAAAACGACTCATGCAAGACACGTTTTGTAGGAAGAGCTTTGATCAAGTTTGGAGAATGCCATGAAAGAATTGCCAATATTCAATTGGAGTATGTAAGTGATGCCCCTCAAAGCCCAGGATCCTGTTTTGAACATGCCAGTATTTCGAAACTCAAAAACTCTCGGGTGTATCTCGCAGGTGACTCGTGTCCGAGACTCGTACGTGAACAATATTTCTCGAATTCTTGCAGACATGAAAGAGTACACGGTGAGTCTTGGCACACTTTATACCGAACCCTTGTGGGCACCTATGTGAATCTTAACTGTTATACCTTTAGCAAATGAAAGCAAAGCTGGAACGACGGCGCCTAGATTTTGATGCCAAACTGAACAAAGTGCAGAAAAGTCGAAAGGAAAAGCCGGAGCTGGAAGAGGAGACGAGAGCAGCTCAAACAAAATATGAAGAGTCTCTAACAGACACGACAAGCAAGATGATTGAACTCAACTCCAATGAAGAAGACCAGCTGGAGGATCTGTTAAGTTTTATGGATGCTGAAGTGACATATCACAAAAAGTGTCTGGAAATAATATCAGGTTTACAACAAACCTTGGCCGAGTAAGTTTTATCTCCTGCTCTCCATACACCCCGAATCGCACTGTCACATTGACAATGTCTAAATAATAGCATCCCTCGTAATCCCAATTCACATGCTGGTGGCAACGCACGAATGTCTATAGCTGCACGGTCAAGTGTAAATAACCCACCGCAGCGGAGGCCTAGCGGCGACAGTTTTGGGCCTCCCTCCACGGCACGCCCGACTGGGCCGGACCGCAAATTGTCTTATGCTGCAAACGCAGGATCCATGGTTTACCCAATGGTTGGACCCAACGGGTCCACAGTACCCGCACCTGCTCCACAGAGGCAAGATTCCTGTAAGAAAAATATGAGAGCAGATTTGGAGTCTGGCACCCCAGTTTACTTTGTAGCTTTCCACCTCCAGCTTCATCACTACCTCTGGCGAGTGTCCCACAACCATCATCGTCCCCAGCGAAAAAACAAGTCCGCGTTCTCTTTGATTTCGATGCCGAAGGACCCGATGAACTCACATGTAAGCGCCCAATGATCTAGCGCCCTCGGCCGTATCTTGACTGCTAAACTGCGAGCATTTTCCTAGTGCGAAAAGGCGATATTATCAGTGTAGTCTGCGAAATTGATGAAGGGTGGTGGGAAGGCGAGCTTTCTGACGGTAGTGGAACTGTCGGAATGTTCCCAAGCAATTATGTTGAGTAAGTTTAACTTTTTGCGGAATTTATTTGCCCCTACCATGCTCATCACAATGTGTCCCTTCCACAGATCTTTAAACAACAACCCTCCCTCCATGCCTCCACGAAACGAGCTGGCAGGAGGATCCGACCCAGCTTATCAACCCGTTCCCTCCCAAATCGAACAAACCCCTCGCCCAAACTCTGACATTAACCTCTCCCCCACGTCCGTCAGCCTACAACGACCGCAAGACCGCCCGTATTCCCACATTTCCCGTCTCTCCTTTGTCCCCACGAACGCACCCATCCCACTACAACAGCAGGTGACACAGGCCTCTCCAGCTGCTTTGGAAGGACTTGTTCAACGATCCTCTGCAGCTGGCGGAGCACCGTTTCTTCCTCCGGCCTCACCCGCAAGCCGAGCTAGGACGAGTTTGGTCGGTGGGCAGCTACCTGTATCAAATCATGCGACGACTGCTACTACGTGCGGAACGTGTGGATGTACAGAGTTTTTGGCGAATGCGTTTAGGAAAGACCAATGTAGTAATTGTTATCACCGGCATTGAAAAAGAACGACCTCGATAGTTCTTTGGGATGTACTTGAGGTTATGGTGGGATTATTGGTTTTTTTTTGTTTCTCTCAGTGTGTGAGGGTTTGTCTGGCCTCTTTGATATAATATCAGACGGTTAGTGTATTGGCGGTGTAGTATGAGAAAAGTACATGCAACAGAGTTGCATCAGCCATGTAAACAACTACATTACATTCTTTAATGCTATATCACACAAGCGGGGTGGCAGTGCTATTCTATATACTGGGTGGATTCTGAAATATTAATAGGATATGTACCGTACAATGTACTGTTCTGTCTTCTACATGGCTGCCAGACTGCGTGCCATCCTTATGATGGTAAACCTGGTTAATGATTGCTGAACGCTGCTAATGATATATATAATTCCTATGCAACGTAAGGAGAGGTGTCTTCGGTTAGGGCCTTGTGGACAACAGCTTGCAAGTCTTCGGGGAGGCCACCAGCCAATTGCAATGCTGCTTCATGTCCTTTACTTCCCATCTTTACCCAGGTCTTCCTCAACACATCAATAACCTTTGCTTCATCATACTTTGCGACAAAGGCTTCAAATTCCTTCTCGAGAAACACCAAGCAAATAGCATCTTCAAACAGTTGCATATCGGCGTCCGTTTTCAAGTTTCGTTTTTGAAGCAAGTCTTTTACTCGTTGTATTATGCCGGCATCTTCATCGCCGTACCCGCATTCCAATAGCACTCTTTCAGCCTCATCAGCGTGAAACTTTGCTAGCGAGCTTCTCCAGCGCTTGTAGCCAGCTAAACCCTCAGGAAACGACGAACGCGGAACTGTCCAACGACGGATATGCTGAGCATGGGCGGCGAGAAAAAGGGGCTCGGAGGGAGTATCGGGGGCGGATAGAGTTTGGGTCCAATGAACCAGGCGGGAATGGTAGAGAACCGAGTAAGGGATCTCTGTGTGATCTGGAGAAGCAACGATATTTGGGTCTGTTTGGTGGATAGCGAAAAAGGCCTTTACAGCGGTATTGTCTCTGGGATTGTCTGTGTTGGATGGAGAGGTCATTGTCGTGAATGCGCAAGTGTGGTCAAAAGTGTGCTTTTTACGTTTTGGGTTAGAAGCTTTGGAAAAGGGGAACACCTGCAGAGGGGCGCGGTGTTGAATTGATTATCTTTCACATGGAAGTGTCGGAGGGCTGCTTGCAAACAAAAAGGTCGCCCCCCCTTCCGGACCATCTCAAACGCAACCTTACTTGCGGGCATTTTCGACATTGATCCCCATCAACGCACACGGCACAGACGAAAAAGTCTTTGGAACACGCAAGAACATACAACAGTACTTTGCTTCCGCTTCGTACACTTTTAAACGACAAAAACCTGTCAGTCGGCACATGCCCCCTCTGCAAGGGGACTCGCTGTCCGCTCACTGCGAATTTCAGCGGACGTCACATGCAGCTTTGAAGAGAAACGAGTCAGGAAAACTTTCGTCCTTTGCTGTGACAAAGTCGTTATCGGTTGACGGCTTGACACAAAGAATACCCCGACATCACAATGGCGACAACGTCCATCCACTCTTACTACCCGACATCCTAATCCCCATACTATCCTACGTACAAAATGCACGACACACATTGTCCGATTCCTCCAACTCCGACCTCTCATGCACCCCCGACGTAACCCTCCGACAATTATATACATGCGCCTTGGTATGCCGGACGTGGAACACGTTTGCCACGAAAATGTTATGGAGCGAACTCCGACTGGATAATTTTTACACCTTTCGACGACTTTTGCGAACCTTTGCGCCAAAAAGTCGGTGGTTAGAGTTGAGGGAGCGCGGTCAGGACAGACTAGAGGCGGAATGGAGAAAAGGGGGTGTTTTCAGTGTGATTGGTGCCGTATTGGGAGGAGTATGGGAAATGAGCGAGAAACTTGTTAGCCGAGTGGCAACGGATGGTGAAAGTGGGGTGACAACTATTGTGAAGGATTGGAATTTGTTACCCGAAATGTGGAGGTCAAGTTTGTTGACTCCAGAATATACACACTTGTATGGAGGAATGGTCACCAAATTGGTTTGTTACAAGGTGAGCTTTTTTGTTTTTTGGGGACAATATGTCGTCTCGCCGTACTCTGACCTGTCTTGATTGTTCTCGTGGCAGCTCTACGACATCACCGACGATCATATGATACCCATCCTACGTCAGTGCCATAGCCTCACGCATTTGGAGCTTCATGCTTGCCACTTGCTCACAAATGCCACCATTGTCACCGCTGCCCACCATTGCCCTCATCTGAGTCATGTAATAACACCGCACGTTCCCAAAATCACAGATACGTCCCTATCTGAGCTTACCCGCTTCTGTCACAAAACCCTCGTACACCTCGACCTCCGCTTCTGCTCTCTCATTACTGACAAGGGTCTATGTCCACTCTTCCGACGCTGTACGCGATTGCGTCATATCAATCTGGGACGGAGGGAGGACGGAAACTGTGTCACGGATCGCTCACTGTACGTCCTGGCACGAAATTGCAAGTCGTTGGTTGAGTTGGGTTTGACGGGCTGTCGAGTAACAGACGAAGCGATTGGGCTGGTTGTCGAAGAATGCGGGGAGTCCTTGAGGACACTGGAAGTAAATTATTGCCCTATAACGGATAAGAGTTTAACACGCATCAAGAGTCAGTGCAAGAAGCTGGCAGTTTTGGAAGTCAAGGTAAGGCCAATTGTCGTCACCGTTATGCTGCTCCCAACTCTTTATATCAACCATGGCTTTCAAGGGATGTGTATTGATATCAGACATGCGACCTCTGCGGACGCTCATCCAGCAACGCGTGCGCGTCGAGCTCTGCCAGGATCTGAGGACGCGTATGGTAGAAGCTGGGTTAGCGGGAATGTTTTCAGCAACATCTTTGATGGGAGCAATGTAATATTAACATTATCAGCAATCTCGAGCAAGTCTTGGGATTAAATATGTTCCATTTGCTGAAAGTTTTTAAAAATAAGAGTAGCAGTGCCAGAGGAATTTCCAGGATAGTTCTGACTATTTACTCCCTGTATAAATTTTCCGATCTTGATTCCTCTTGCTCTTTGGCTGTTGTATGCTTTTGGGTACCAGTCCCATATTGGCTCCCTCATTATCTCCTGCGAACTCACTGCAACTTGACGGCACGAGCCAGCCCGCGCCAACTGAGCAGTTACTGACGCGTCCGGTGGTGTGGCTGTGTCACCAACCGCGCAGATGTCCCAGATGGCATTGCTCAACACACAGAACCATACCTATTGGATTTCACACATGGGTGGGACTTATCCGAGAACGTAGTCAATCGTGTGTCGACTGTGGATAAACCTTCGACTGTGACGCGCTTTCCAAACTCCCTAGACTCATTCGCAACATTTCGCAGACGATATGCCATTGAAACGCCGCGGGAGTTGGCACTATCGCAGTCCACTTTTTACAATAACACAAGCTAAATAGTCTGTGACCGTAAGTTTCCTAGCAGAAGAGAATGAGGGCATGCGGACGACACATCTCATCTTTGACCTCGCTGGAAAAGAGCTTAGTCTCGGTTTTGAAGACTGCTTAAAGCTATTGCTTCAGAGCGAACACTGATGACTGCCGACTCTGTTGTATAGTATTGTTCAAATACCCGCCGCAGACGTCAACAGCTGTCTTGTTCCCAAATCGTTGAATCAATACTTCGCTATTCGTTGCATTTGTTCCATCATTTTTAAACCCTTGTCTGGAGCGGTTTAGCTTCATCTCCTAGTGCTTTGGCCTTTTCGATAACCTCCATGAAAGTGCGCAACGTAATGATGTGATGAGGATCTGCGATACGCAACCAGTTCTAGCCATCCCACATTGTTCACGAGGGACAAGACGGGAAGAAAGCGCTTATTTTGATGCCATGAAACTCGGACAGCGATTTGTTGATGTAGTCCGAAAGTGTCCTGTGCGGAAATGAAGAGTGTGGGCGCAGTGCACGAAGGCAGGATCTCGCAAGCGTGCGGTTGTTCGATCAGAACCAGATGTGGATACTTCCAGCTGCAGAGGGAGCACGTCCGCATTTCTGTGACTTTTATTCTCACGACGATTGTTTGGACTTGTGGCTGGATCCCCTGCACATTACCCCGTCCTTCTAAATCACAATCCTCTCACGTCAATCGACTGTGGATGTCGGCAGCGGGATATCGTCAAACCAGCATGAAGCATGATCGCATGACGCACGGATCTCTACAGATGGTGTGCTTCGTTGAGGTCTCTGGATCGGATATACATGCGATGCATTGCAAAGCACACGCTCTGACAACTGCCATACGGCCGGAAGTGGAAAGAATGTAAGCCGGGACGATCATCACACGTCGGATTCGCTTGGGCAGGCTGTTGCACGGTGTTCGGTGCACTCACACAACGCCAGTACCGTGGGTAAGGTTCTGCAATAAGCGACTAGCGGGAATTCATTGTCCACTGTGACGTTCACCTGAAGGGTTTAACATGACATCCGGGTCTTTCGGGCGACATACATCAATTAAACCGGAAGGTAGCCGAGAACAGATGCCGATGTGGGTATTTTACGGGGATTACCTGATTCCTCTACACAAGTCAGCCTTGATTGAATACAATACTGAAATCACCCGCATTAGGCGATGTGCAAGACATAGTCAAAACACGATGATCTGTGCTTGCATCGGTTGAACCTCCACAAATAATGTCGTCTACAAGCTGCGGTGTATGTGCGAAGTTACGCAATGCGCGCATACGTAGAACGCCATGCAAAAAGGGAACGATGTGGATTACCGCGTTCTATGTGTTGAGGAAATGGTCACTGACAAAAAGCAAATTGGCCTTACGTTGACGAGCCTACCAGGATTCGAACCTGGAATCTCCTGATCCGTAGTCAGGCGCCTTATCCATTGGGCCATAGGCCCTTATAAACATGCGAAGGGTTTTTACATTGTATTCGCTATATACAAGCAGATGGCTGTATCAGCCGTATCCTTCTGCGGAGGGAGATACTCCGTCAACGAGTAGTGCCACAAAGTATACGTCGTCAAGCACTCAACAACGCTGGCATTTCATTATGCGATTAGCACAGTAACTACCCTTCCTTTGCAGTAGTGTTTACTGCGGATTCCTTTTTCTTGTAAACTTCAACGCATAGGCTCTGGTGCATATCTTCGTGCATACGCCAATACTTTTAGTATGATACGCCGACATGTGTCCCAATACGCCGAAAGTGCACCCAAAACAATATAGATTATGATTTCTCCTGTGGCTACACTAGATGATAGTGGTGTTGTGGTGTTACAATACCACCCTAACAACAGGGACCACATAAGATCTTTATTGAGATGTAGTCCCAATCGCAGGTCATTTGAGTACACCTGCGCTGGTGGATCTGGTAGTTTGACACTGAGACAACCTGGATCGGTACAATCTTTGTACAAAGCGTCAAGTGTTCTTCGAATGCTGAATCAGAGCTGGCATGAGTGCGTACTTTCCGTTCTGCTATTGATCTTGAGAATCCTTCAATATCCGCAAGACTACGTATTTCTTTCCAAGCTGTATGAACGGGGCACAGTACCAATTACGGGAGGTGCATGCAGATGGCATCCCAGATTCAGTAACATTTGCCAAAAGTACTCGCTTTCTTTGGAAAGTTCATCGACCTGGTCTTCCACTTTTTGAATGAGTAACATAAGGCCAGGGCCGCTTCAATATTTACCCGATTTGAATGTTGCTGGACCTCTTTGGAAATCAGTCTTGGATGACGCCAAATATGCTCTTTTGGTCAAGCAAAGGATTATTGAAGTGCAAGCAATAGCCAGAGTTTAAAACCATCGCGAGAACGTGATAGGGCTCGTGACGTTCTCGCCAAATTTGATCCACAGGTTTGGGCGACCTCCGGATCGAACACGTCGAGAAACAGGAGCTTTGTCTCCAGTCAGGCATGACCATCAGAGCAGACCCTGTCACGCACACATAGCATTTGGTCTCGCGCGAATCCACGGTGCGATAGTAAACGACGAAAAGTGAGACACATGCCACTTTTGACACAAGATGACATTCTGTCGCATGTCTTCTGCAGTCAGCAACCCTGCCTTTTTGGCATGTCACCAGCACACTGTAAAAGTTACCTTTGTAAATACGAGGTATGCACGTGACGCTAAATCAAGCTCTGCTTTGCGGAAGGGAATTCACATGATGTGCACGTTGACACACGTCCAGCCGACGTTCAGGAAGAGCTTTGTAACAGTGTTCGAGTATGTCTGGCGAGTAAGAGAGGGAGATTTTACTATGCCTTGGGGCCATTGTATTCCCATCCCGATCTCTTGTCCTAATCATCGTTGCCATAAAATCAAACGAAACGTTTAAAAAATAATATAATGTTAGATCCCAAAAAGCCCTTGCAGTAAGGGCAAAACCATGCGAGTTTAATTCCGCCCTCTTGTTCAAAAAGCGCCCTTTGTAACCAACAAACGCATCCCATTTACGGCGCCAATTCATATATCTATATTTGGTAATCAAATAAGGCGGTCCATCACAACGTCACACAGACGGTGGTGGTGGGGGCTTTCGACCCTTTTGTGCCAAAAGGAGCAAGTCGAACGGACAAGCAGCGTTCAACGGACGGGCGTTATTTTTTTTTTCTTGTCAGCGAGCAGCGCAAACTGTGCTCGGTTGATTGCGCCGTGACCCAACTTTTGTTGCGAACAACTTGCTGCTGTGGACTCGCGCAACCGCGACCGACCGTCTTCTGGAACGCGATATTGTTTGTCGGGAGTTGAGTGTTTGGGACAGTACCCAGGTGTGTGGAAGTGCGCACCATCAGGAAACCGATGGTGCGAGTGAAACGTTCGAAGTGTTCGGTCACTTTTATGAAACAGCCATTGTAACTCTTGTCTGTTCCTTCTCTTGTTCCCTCTGCTCTCTGCCATCGCGCTGTCATCACAACATTGTCGCTGCGGTTACGACACTTTGGCGTTGTGGACACAGTGTAAATAGCATATCGGGGACCTGGATCATCATTGCCGAATCGATTAAACGGACCAAACTTGCACTAGTTTCGTCTATTAGTAAGACTCTTTTCCATCTTTGGACCGTTTTTATGCTTGAACAAACTCTAATGAATACCTGAATCAGAAAACGAAGGTGTCTCAATCAATCGTTGAATCAGACTGAAAGGCCCACCAAGCAAGGAACGCGACCATGTCGTCTTATGTGGTGAAGCGGGGTTATTGCTCAGTTCGAGAGGATGGGTTCCGCTCTTTCATGTGGTCGAAGCGGTGGCTGCTATTGAGAGAACAGACGTTGACCTTCCATCGGAATGAGGTACTTGCACTTTCCTAGTACCAAGTAGAATACACTCCTGGCTTTTGGACGCCGGGACATTTGGCTTATGCAGGCTATACATTTTAGAACACATACCAAGCATTGGCCCTCATTTTTCTTAAAGAAGTGGAAGCTGTCAATCGAACGGAACTAAAACCATACTCGTTTGAGATTGTGACAAAAGAAAAGACTTACTATGTGTCATGCAAGAGTGACGAGGAACTTTACTCGTGGATGGATGAAATCTATCAGGTGAGATATTGAAGAAATCATGTTTCCGACCCTCTCGTCCTGACCGTGATTTTATTTCCTTGTTTTAAGCGATCACCGTTAATGGGTATCTCAAATCCTACCAACTTTGTACATAAGGTTCATGTCGGTTTTGATTCGGATAGCGGGCTATTTACCGGTTTGCCAAGGGAATGGAAGTCGCTCCTAGAATCCTCGAATATCTCAAAGGAAGAAATGTCCAAAAACCCGCAGGCGGTTTTGGATGTTCTTGAATTCTACACTGAGAATATGGGTCGAGGGCGGGACGCGCCAAGGTCACCACCACAACCTAGACGAGCTGAAGAGCCACCACGCTCGCGTCTCGATCCTGGTAGTGGTTATTCCTCACAGCAGAACGGTGGTTATGGATCACCAGTACCTCCAGCAAAGGCCACTTCCCCGTACATGACGCCTTCGTCATCCCCTAACCTTTCAGTAAGTTTATCTCAATTTGATTTTCCTTTTCCCAGGTTTCGAAATGTTGACCACGTTTTAGCAACGTGTTGTGCCGCCCCCGCCATCAAGACCCGCAATTGTCCCCCGACCACCCGAGACCTTGGATCGCACCCGAGATCGACAGCAATATGCCCCACCGCCTAGCCAGCCAGCGTACTCCAATGGGAGCGCCTACACAAATGGAGGCTCTTCGCGACTACCGCCCCCGCAACCATCGCGGCCACAGGATGTGCCGGCGCGTCCTCCGGCTCCAGCTAAAGAACCATCTGCTCCAACGGCAGCTCCGACAAAAGGCCCAAAAGGCCGAGACACACGATTGTCGACAATGTCGGAAGCACAGATTATGGAGAAATTACGAGCAGTGGTTTCCAAAGGAGATCCGACCATCCTTTATGCCAAAATCAAGAAAGTTGGTCAAGGGTATGTGATCAGCATGTGGTTATTGCAAAATCGAATATTTAAAGCTCATCTTGACTTTTTGATCGTTTATAGAGCATCTGGCTCTGTATTTGTCGCACGTAACACGGGCAACAACACAGTGGTAGCCATTAAACAGATGGACCTGGCTAACCAACCTCGTAAGGAGCTCATCGTAAACGAGATCCTGGTAATGAAGGAGAGCCAGCATCCAAACATTGTAAACTACCTCGACAGTTTCTTGGTGAAGAGCGAGTTGTGGGTGGTCATGGAGTACATGGAGGGAGGGCCATTGACTGACATCATTGACAACAACACAATGAACGAGCCGCAGATTGCTGCAATCTGCTGTGAAACCATTAAGGGTCTACACCACCTGCACCATCGTAGCATTATCCACCGAGACATTAAGAGCGATAACGTGCTCTTGGACTCTGAAGGACATGTGAAAATTACGGATTTTGGTTTCTGTGCCAAACTGACTGCGGATCGGGGCAAACGTGCTACAATGGTCGGTACTCCTTACTGGATGGCTCCGGAAGTCGTCAAGCAAAAAGAATACGGTGCAAAGGTTGATATCTGGTCGTTGGGAATCATGGCTATTGAAATGATCGAAGGCGAACCGCCATATCTGGAAGAAGAGCCACTCAAAGCGCTTTACCTCATTGCAACGAACGGTACTCCTACGTTGAAGAGCCCCGAAAAGTTGAGCGGCGTGTTTAAGAACTTTTTGGGACGGTGTCTGGAAGTAGATGTTGCTAAGCGGGCCACTGCAGATGAGTTGCTACAACATCCTTTCTTGAGAATCGCAGCGCCGTCGAGTGCATTGACTCCATTAGTCAAGCGAACAACCAAAAAGTAGATTACTTTTGATAATTCTCTACTGGCAACGGTGGCCTTGGTTACTTAAGCGAGGATATGGTGAAGTTTATGGCTGATAGAAATCTTCCTTTGTGGTGGTCCGCAATATCGGCGGTCGCGAGGATGATGGTATCGCTTCTTGTGTTAGCATTAGATTGAGGACGATGTGTTGTCTTCTTGTAACCCGATTTTTTTTATGGCTGCAATACGTAAAAAATATGTGCCTTTTTTGTTTCTGCATCGCTAAATTTCTGACATTTATTGTGCTGCTACACCATCATGACACTCCATGGTAAGAGACGGAGGCGTTCACACTCGTGGAAAACCCCTAATTTCCTTCGTCATTGGGGATCGGTGCATGAATTGTGCAGCATAACGACTCTTTGTAAACTGCAGACGCAATTGGAGAACTACTAAGCAAACGTAGCCGACTCCTTTACTCATTTTATTCCGACTCTTTTTCTTCTGTGCAGGCAGGGGAACGCCACGATTCTTGAATTCCGTATAGAATATATAGTTCTATTACTCCGTCCCTTATATCCTCGTCAAGAACGGTCCCTACCCCTCCTTTTCCTGTCCATGTGCGTCGCCCCATGTCGGAGTTACATCAACATTAGTCAGCCATGTCGTCTTGCAGGCAACCACGGATGCTGGCATGTGTCTCGTGGCAGTTACATGCTGTGTGCAGCGTCATGTACTGGACATCAATTTTCGACAACATCTACACTCCAACAATGGACAATGTGTGTTCATATGTTAGAGTTGGCTATCGTTGGACTGCCCTTTAAATATTGTTCCTTTGTAACCAAGTTTACATTCGGGGGCACAGATAAATCACTTTACATGCCTGTATGCTGTCCCCTACCTCACCTTTGCTTGGCGTCATATCCCATTTCTGTCAATAACAAAAAAAGATAAAAAGTAAAGCAAGGTGCAAAAGGTACCCAAAACACGTGACTGTTAACCAGAAACTCAAAAACGACACATAAACGTTGGAAATTTCCCTTTCGCAGTGGGTCCCCCTGCTCGCGTCTCGCTTTTTGTTCCTGTGGGGCTGCTTTTGCTTTTAATCCCGTGGCTATTCTTGGGACTTGTCCCCATTTCTTTTTGGCGTGCTTTTTACGAACTGGTTTATTCTGACATCAACTCAGACGTCCAAGAATTTGTTTAAAAAATCCGCCTGCGTTGCTTCACCAGTGGAGGGATTTTAAACAAGCTTCGGATAATTCACATCCTGCCGCCCGTTGTCTCCAACAAAAAAAAAGCCGACTCTTTATTTTGACCTACGGAAATTCAACCTTGAGCAATCCTTCTACATTTAGTGAGCAATAAAGTGTACTGGTATTCCTTGAGTCAATACTACGGTATTAATTCTTTGGCACAACCACATCCAGCTTCTTTTTTTTTGCTTTGCTTTCGGACGCTTCATTTCTGCGCTGCAGAATGGCAACCGAAACGGAACAGATCAAGGCTGAAGAGCCTTCACTGGTAGAGGGTCACTATAACTTTAGATTTTTCGGCGACAAGTATGACTCGGATGGTAGGTTTTACATCGTTTGCTGTGGAGCAATGCTCCGTTTTGTTCCGATAATGCCATTGATATGAGGGTTTGGGTATTTCCTCATCTTTCTCTCACCTGCTGGTTTCTGTTCCTTCTTTCCCCTTCTTAAATACATAGGCTCTGAAGTATGGTCCGATTTCTCCGACAACGAAGACCATAGCGCTGCCGTCTTTATGCGCCGTCCAGTGGTCAAGCTACAACCAAAAATAGAGCTTTTTCTTGAGAGTGGGCCTTTTGCGTATCCAGTGCTTGTGCCAACGAGCTCTTCCGAGACAGATCCATCCGTCTCTTCCCCGGAAAAACCCGGACTTGATACATTCTCTCCGTCAAGCCATATCCCTCACTTATCACTCCCAGCACACGAACTTGTACCCAAGCGTCGCGGTCGTCCTCCCAAAAGCCGCAGCGGCGTTTCAACGTCGACTGCGCAGACTGGAATCACCTCGACACACCCCGCAGCAGCAGAAACCTCACACAGCGAAATCCGGCGTTCTGCACGAGTCACAGAAAAGATCAAATTCCGTGAGCGAATGCGAGAACATGAGGAGCTCATGGGTCGCTGGCATCAGCAGGGAACATCTGAAGAAATATCCAGAGTAATTCCAAGGAAACGCGGCCGACCGCCAAAGGTTCGTTCAGATTCGGAACCTCAATCAAGATCACCCAAAAAGTTGAAAGAAGCGAAAAAGCCTGGAGTTAATTCCGACGGTCGCACGTCTTTCCCAACGGCTGTACCTGGTCAGCTACCACCCGCCACATCCGGTCCGCCCGAGGATCGTTCATGGTTCTCCTACAATCGACCCGGAGAGCTTGTCTGGGCTCCGATGAATCATCCCGCATCCACCGACATGGATGCCAAGAGAATGTGGCTTTGCCAGGTCATTGCAAGATGGGACACTAAAGGTCAAAATCCACTTCAAGCCTTATCATCAATTGTGCAAGAAAAGTTCTTCGACTTGGCTCCTAAAAGTTACAAGCGTACGTCGGACGTTCTCGATACCCTAGAATCACCATCCAAAAGAGCCAGAAGCGAGATGGCCTTGCCAGACGGCGAAGCAGCATCATTCGCAATTAAAGATTCATCCACACAGGCAGCAGCATCATCATCCTCATCGTTACCTGGACCTTCATCTCAACCTATATTTAAAGAACCATATCCTATTCCAAAGAACAAGCGCCCGCAACAACCGCGCGAACGTACTCCTTACGCCATCGAACCTGACTTGGAACCCATTGAAGATGTATGTGCATCATATTCCAAAGGGCCCAAGGGCTATAAAGGCTGGATCTGGGGTTGCCTGAGCCCAGAGGATGTGAAGGGTATTGGTCCAGAGGACCTGTGGGAATTTGACCACAAGCGAACCCGCTCAAGTGTCGTCGACACTACCAATAAAAAGAGGAAGCGCAAGGAGGGCTCAGCGTCCGGCAAGGGAAAAGGAAAGGGTGTGGAGCAGTTTGTTGAACAAGCTTACCAGCAAAAGAGAACGAAGGCGGAAGAATCGGATGAATCTGAAGGAAAGCAAGGAAAGGACCAAGAGCTTGACGGTGGAGAGGAAGGAAGTGACGTTAGCGAAAGTAAGATATCCGAAGCAGAGAGCGATGTCAGCCAGCTGGACATCATGCAAAAGGACGACAAACGAGAAGAGGCCGTTTTACAACCGTCCGCAGCTCCTGCTGCTGAAGAGGCGGCCTTTCTACCTTCATCAACTCCGGGGCACCACTACATTCTCCGTCTTCTTCCACATGCCCCTTTACTGACCTTGCCAACGCCACGCCGTCTACAAGATGCCAACTACCAGGGCGAATATTATATCCAATGCCCAGCATCAAAGGTTGTCCCGTACCTCAGCCAAAAGCCTCATATCACGGATGACGCCGTTTTCAACCGTGCGGTCACTCAAGCCATAAGTTTGAGTACGGGATGGGCCGCGCCGGACGAGCATCAAGCTGCCGAAAGAAGGTGGGCCAAATCTCCAACAGGGTTTGGCGATGTCGTTGATATTTTTCTCAACGTGGATGTGACTCCGAAAACCGTGAAAGCAGCAAAGAAATCCAAGGACGGTGCTGCGAATGTTCGAGAGAATACCTCAGTGGTGGGAGAGGGGGAGAGCACCGCCACGGACTCTGAAGTAGATAGCCAACGGGTTTCCCCCATCAAACCCGGATTCGTAGAAACCAACATTAAGCATGTCCGCTTGGGCGCCGAACGCATCAGCGTGGGCGAGCTGATTCGGCTGGTCAAACCCTTCCGCCAACGCGGCCGTCCTTCCCCCATTATCCGGGACCCCACTGAGGTCCAAGAACAATTTGAATACATGGAGGTGACCGGCATCACCCATGTCCATCCCGAACAACTCTCTAGTCCTACTGGCCTTAAAAAGGACAATGACGACGTCCCAAACTCGACGGTGCGGCTTACCGGAAAAATCTACGTCCGTGTTGATGCTGAGACCAATATGGTGCTCAGCCATATAGATCAAAGGGCGTCAAAGTGGGTGAAGACGGGGGAGGTGAGGACGGTGGACCGAGAGCGGGTGGGAGGCAGATATTATGAACAAGTCTATGTGACTGGGCGTATGCCGATTGTTGAGGAGCAGACGTGGGATGGAGAGGTGAGAAAGTCCAAATTGGCAAAAAAGGTTGCTGTGTTGAAGACGGGACGATGAGGCGATTTGCGTGGCAATTTGGAACGAGATGGTCCTTTCTTATTTATTTTACAGTAGTTTATTTATTTTTATTTTTATTGCATTGGACGATACCCACACAATACAAGCACCAGACATCAGATCTATACAGTTGCTGTTGGTTGATTAACCTGGACACAGATACACACATTGCATTTAACGAGACATTAATACGGTCCAGGGGCCTACTAATATCGAGCTGTATTCCAATTAGCAGTTCATGAAATATAATACGCTTGTTCATTTGTGCATTTGACTATGTAACAATCGACCGCATTATCCTGCGCAGATTCAAATGCAGCGCAGAACGTTCATGCGCCATAGCGAGTAGCGGGAGCAGCACATATTCATATTAATTGCTCAAGAGACCAAGTTCCTGCGGGCTAGTAAGATTATGCAAAGCTCTGGTAAGAGGAGGTGAAAAGGCTAACGTGATTGCGTCTTAGGCACTGAATGCAGGGCATCTGTTCGTAAACTTGCCTTTTGGGTACTACCAAACCACTTGCGTCTACTCGTGTAAGTCTATATATTATAACAGTTCTATTCGATGTACCAGCTCCGCTAGCTCAGTTGGTTAGAGCGTGGTGCTAATAACGCCAAGGTCACAGGTTCGACCCCTGTGCGGAGCATGGGAAGCCATATTTTTTGCAGGTCCTCGCCTTGTCTCCCATCCTTAAACCGATACACAGCGAGCGGCCCAAGTTTGCGAACTAATTGGAACTAAAAGACTTTGGAAATCCCCCACAACAGAATATATTTTTGACTTGGAAATTTGCTATTGCTGGTGATTGCGACTTGTCCTGTTCGTCGTTGAATTCTCATCATCTTTTCCAGACATAACATCCATCCATATCGTGATCTAACTAGCGCTTAGTCGCGTGGTAGTTCTACACTTTTTAGAAATCCGTCTGGATGGTGAAGTTACAGTCTTTCAAAGTAATCATAAACAATGCTGACGTAACGGCTGGATGTGGACTGGCTATTTATATCACTGCTGTATTTCGCGATTTTAAGTTAACAACAACATGAATCACTAAACTGGTTTGAAGTCTGCTTTTTACCCTACCCAAAACGCTTGGCCATCATCTCGAAATTTGTTGCAATGGATAAGACGGTAATCACAAACATTTTTTTTGTGGAACCAAGTAGCATTTTCTCATATCTCTAGGACTGCTTAATAGCATTCGCAACACTCCAGTCGTGTGTCCAGCGCCAACCCTTCACCAGCTGCGTCACCCCGTCTCAATGATCGTCGTAGACCACTTCCCAGTGTCGCGGGTGCTCAGGGAGGTCCACCTGATCCGAGATCCCCCCATCTTCCTGATATACCTCCATTGGACATGGAAGGATACCTTTATCCTCCAGCCCAACAATATACCCCATCTGATGGACAGGCCACGAAAACATCCGTGTCAGGTCCCAGACCAATGCGATCTGAAAATGTGGGTGCATCCTCAGCGAGGAGATCTCAAGGTGAAATCCAGTCAGCAGTAGTCATGCCTCCGGCAGGTTTCAATCCATACAGTAGGTCGGGAGCGGGATCTCATCCAGCATCTCCTACCCCACCAAGGGCTAACCTTGGTGGAAATGAAAAGCGGGTTGAGTTTCCATCTGCTCAAGCCAGTCCGCGACCTTCAGCACCATCGTCCCCAGCGCCTGTACGCCCATCTCTCCCACATCCCCCATCTCAAGATACGCTGGCGAGCAGTCTTCGCGTGTCTTCTGCGTCCACAGATGCTGGTGTTCTACCGGCCAATCGCTATGCTACCGTTCGTCGTCGCGTTCCACTCAAAACCGGAAACTTTGTTGTTGATTTTCCGGTATCGGAAAGATATCTTGACCTCTGTCCTGAGAAAGAAGGGGCAGAGTTTACTCATGTTCGATATACCGCAGTAACATGCGATCCCGATCTTTTCAGTCGGCCTGATGCCGGCTACGATTTAAGACCGAGGCTTCTGGGAAGAGATACCGAGTTATTCATCGTCATGACCATGTAAGTTCTCGTAAGGTTGGCCGAATAATGAAATGGCAATGGCATGCCTGTTGACTCTGTATTTAGGTACAACGAGGATGAGGAACTGTTTGCAAAGACTATGACAAGTGTAGGTGGCTTCATCTGGTGGCAATAAAGCTGACCGGTAATTAAACCGTGAACTATTTACAGGTTCAGAAAAATATTGCCTATCTCTGCTCAGATAAATGCCCTGTCAGTTGGGGACCCAACGGTTGGACGAATGCCGTAGTCTGCATCGTTTCGGATGGTCGAACAAAAATACACAAAAGGGTGTTGACAATGTTGCAAGCTATGGGGGTCTATGCTCCTGGATTAGAGAGGACACAAGTGGAGGGTAAAAACGTCACGGGACATCTGTATGAGTTTACAACCCAAATTGCCGTGGATAGAGATCTCAAGGTTCGAACACACAAAGATGGAATTGTGCCAGTCCAGGTGAGGCCTCATGATATCAGCTGGAAATGCTTCATCTATCACCGCTGAAACTTTCTCACTCAGGTCTTATTTTGCTTGAAAGAAAAAAACGCTAAAAAGGTACCTGCGCTGATTCTCTGCTTTCTGGAACTCCAATGTGCCGCAATGGCCAAGCTAGAGCAACAAATCTAGATCAATAGTCATCGATGGTTCTTCAACGCATTCGGACCCCTTCTAAAGCCAAATGTATGTGTTCTCCTCGATGTTGGAACAAAGCCGACGGGCACGTCAATTTACCATCTGTGGAGAGGTAACGACTGACGGCATAATACAGAACAATGAACCTGTTTCTTAACTCGCGCTGTTCGATTCATGCACAGCCTTTGACCGGAATCCGCAAGTCGGCGGTGCTTGTGGTGAAATTGCTGCCGAGCTTGGTGGTGCTTGTGGAAACTTGTTAAATCCGCTCGTGGCTGCCCAAAACTTTGAGTATAAGTAAGTTTTTAACTTGCACCAGGGGTTCGCTTTATTCACCATTCCATTCTAATGATCTGGTAGAATGAGTAACATTCTGGACAAACCACTCGAATCTGTCTTTGGATATATCCAGGTCCTTCCCGGAGCTTTCTCAGCATATCGATACACAGCTCTTCAAAATTCTTCCTTGACCACAGGACCCCTTGCAAGCTATTTCCAAGGCGAGAGTCACACTGGTGAAACGGACGTCTTTAAAGCCAACATGTATTTAGCAGAGGATCGTATCCTCTGCTTCGAGCTCGTCACAAAGCGAAACGAGAACTGGATTCTCAAATATGTCAAAAATGCACGCGCGGAAACAGACGTGCCCGCTGCCCTCCCAGAGCTCGTTTCACAGAGGAGACGATGGTTAAATGGGAGCTTCTTTGCGGCAGTGCATTCAGTCACGAACTATCGCCTGTTCTGGCGGTCATCACATTCGGTGCCAAGAAAGATGCTCTTCACCTTCCAGGAACTATATAACATTTTCAATCTTGTGTTCAGCTGGTTTGGAATAGTAAGTGCTACGCTGTTTTTAGATGCTGTAAATCTATGCTAGACACCAACCGTTATTTCTTATCAATAGGGCAACTTTTACCTGACATTCCGTAAGTGTCAACTCTTTCTCCGTTTGAATTCTACGGGACTTAAGCTCAGGATACTAACTAGTGTTCTGTCTTGATGATTTAAAGATTTCCTCTTCCAAGGCACAAGGGATTCTACCACAGATCCATTTGGGGGGGCTGGAATGACAATATTTGCTGTTCTACGATACCTTTACATTGCAGCCATTGGCGTTCTCTTCATCATTTCCTTTGGTAAGCTTCTTTGCCTCTCAGCTTTATGTGGTAGGAACAGGCTACTCACACCTGTCTCCTTCATTCGCCGACAGGAAATAGGCCGCAAGGGAGTAAAAATCTGTACTACGCGATTCTCGTTCTTATGGCCATCATAATGGGATTCCTCCTCTTCATGGGTGGCCACACGGTATACCAGGGTATTCCAAAAACCGCAGCCCAGTGGGCAGCAATTGGCGATCTCCTCGTGAACCAGCCAGCGTTTAGGGACATTATCATTTCCCTCGGTAGTACCTACGGCTTATACGTCTTATCGAGTTTAATTCATCTGGATCCATGGCACGTTATTACGAGCATGGCGCAATACATGCTCTTACTACCGGTTTACATCAACGTCTTTATGGTCTATGCATGTGAGTATATTCCTCGATCATCGTGTCGAGAAAATCCTAACAATTTCTTTCAGTCTGTAACCTCCACGACATCAGCTGGGGCACAAAGGGTGACAATGTGGCTCAAATGGCTACAGCTACGGCGGCACCAGCTGTGAGCGCACCCAGCAAGGATGCCTCAGAACCCGCGGTGACGGTGGATCTCCCACAGGATGATTCAGATAGTCTCAACGTCCAGTACGAAGCAACATTACAAAATCTGTTCCGTCGCCCCGAAAAAGCCAAATCAGGGCGGGATCGCCAGACAAAAATCGACGACTACTTTCGGGCTTACCGTACGCGTGTTGTACTGGCCTGGATGCTCTCCAATGCATTGTTGATCATTGTCTTTACTACGGACGCGATAACGGACAGGCTCTATGCCAAGGTCCAGGATAAGGGTAAAGGCGCTGTCAACCCATATTTGACTTTCATATTCTGGAGCGTGACGGCGCTTTCGGTCGTTCGTTTCGTTGGCAGTTTGATTTATATAGTTATGTGGTTGTCCGAGGGAGTGGCTGGTGCTGTTGGTGGCAAGAAGACTTTTGTTCCACGGGATGAAGCGTCAAAGCAACGAGGTAACCCAGCTGGACGTGGGGGTCATGGCAGAGGTCACTATGCAATGTGAAAAGCGCCGTTCAATATTTAAGTTTGATGATCTTCGAGACAACGGTCCATTTTTAATTGAGATTAAATTATTATATTGTACAAAGGCAACAGTGCCTCGTAACCGCAACAATTCAGCTGTTTTGGTCACTTCCTCTACACCCAAGTCGTGCAACCAGCTCTTCAACTTCGGGATCCATCAACAAATCTGCCCCGCTTCCATCAAAACACAGATAGTCCGCAGCCCAGACATAGTACTCATACTTCTCCAGCCAAATCCAAGCTAAAGCTGCATATTGATACTTGAATGGGGCTGACAAAAGCTGAGAAAGATCAAGATGGGCGGGGAAACGTTCTAGAGATTTTTCCCACCAAGCGTCCGTGCATTTCTCCCATGATAAAGTTTGGGAACTGGAATGTTCAACAGTGCCTGGGTGGATATGAGGCGCTGCCTTATCATCCATGGACCGATCTACAAGAATCTCTTGTGACATCAACGCTTGTTCTCGATTGTTCTCGTCGTCGCAGCCCTCTGGATTGAGGAACCATCAGTATGCGGTTATTGCGTACTTGGGGGCATTAACATACCAGCGATAAAGGCCGCGTTGATGTCGCAGCTTTGGAACAGTGGAGATACAGGTGCTGGCAAGGGACTTTTTGGACATGTCTCGATAGACGGGAGGGATGCCCCAATGCTCCTAACCATCAGCACAAAATGGGAGGGAAGCATGGTTATAAATGAGGGTCTGTTGTCAATTGCAGTAGTGCCTATTCCTCGGCCTATCCAGAACACACTCCCGTGTCTATGAGCTTGAATTGATCGTCAGTAGGGTTCATCTTGGAAGCATCTCGTTAAACGTCCTGGTCTTACGTTCAAAGAGGTTCAATGGGGAGAGACCAGAACGAAAGCGAAGGCTTCATGGCCTTGGCTTTGGCAAAGATGGGGCAGTGGTCCGTCATTTATAGTTACTTTCACTCCCAGGGTGCCCGCACCCAAGTAGCAATGCCCACTCTTTCTCTTGCGTAGTCAACGCAAAACATGACCATGAGGATTTACATCGGAGAAATGCTCTACTGCCGGATAGTCTTTTAATTTTTTAATTATCCGCGATCCATAATATTTATGCGTCGCTATATACTTTATTTGGCAGCTGCCCAACGGAATACGATCCCGGTGCGGGCGACTTGCGTTTGACAGGCAGGTATCGCAGATCGGAGTGTCACGTGATAACAGCTTACGAGTGGGAAACTTTGCAATTCAAGCTTTCCATTTGATATCTACATACAAAACAACCGATATGGACAAATGCAACGTATCGCTGCCCTCCCCAGCTACCTTTGAGAGCCATTTCCCCTGCACTACTGGATTGCGATCTGTTTGCCCTTCATTTCCTGTGATTTGGGGATTTTGACCTCTAATAACCCATTTTCATACTTGGCTTGAATTTTGTCGGTGTCCACGCCAGCGGGCAAGTTGATGATCTTACGAAAGCGGCCAATGTTACGCTCGCGGACACGGGACGTTGCGCTTTCAAAGCCCTTGACACCCTTGTGTTCGCCGTGGATGATCAGCTAGACAGAGACAATCTTATTAACGATGAGTCGGTTTGCGACTCGGACACAATCGAACCGTACCTGGTTACCGCTAACTTCAATGTTGATTTCCTCCTTGGGAACTCCAGGCAAATCGACGTGGGCAACGATTGCGTCGTCGGTCTTGATTCATTAATGTTGGTATCTTTCGCATCAGGGCGGTGACAAGTGTTTCGCCTCATCCAACTTACTTCGAAAACATCAGCAGCTGGACGCCAAATAACGTCACCTGCAAATGAATCCAAATTGACAATCGAGTCGTGTTTAACATTGATTTAATCAAATTCCAGACCTACCGTCATTTGTATACAATACTCTGCCAACTGCTCTTAGTAAACTCCACTGAATACTTGAATTTCCTCCGCAATGCTTACCTTGAAGCAACATGTCTGGGAATTCTGTGGGACACATCGCCACCACCAGGCCAGCCACCAGTGACGCCGAGGTCGGTAGGAAAGGAGGCGTTCACATTCTAGCAACGACGTATCACCATCAAGGTTCGGTAACAACGTGAGCTAATATTTGCCTAGAAGTCTTTTACCCAGTCGAAAAACGGGTCCCAGGTAGAGGTGCCTGCAAGAGCCATATTGAATTATTGAAGTAAGTCGCTGGATGAAAGAGTTAGACGAGAAGATGTTGCGTTGTCTCAAAAAGAGGTTCAGGCAGCATACGACAAATTTATACAACGAATGCACTGGTACATGAAACTGTGACGAACCAAGTCAGTATCGGTGACCAATTTCTCGTCACTCCCTGTTGCGTGGGCTTCTCAAAGTCATCTGCAACCTTTAAGGGCCACGCGTTCACGATGGGCAAGCCTGTGAAAACGCTCATGTATGCAAAGAAGATGTTTTAGCTTATTGTAATATGGTGACCCACTATGCCGATTGGGAAGATGCATTTTCATGAGTTAGCCTCGTCTCCTAAAAGATTAGAAAACGTACAAGGCTCATCGAGGGACTCCTCTCCTATTGGACAAGTCCATTCACCGCAGATGGTTGACTGGCCTAATTCATCATCGCCAAGCTAAGCCCCCTAATTTACGTAACGGCCTGTCAAATTACGGTCGGATGAAGTGACCTCTGTGATTGAGCTTACGTCCGGATGCAAAGCATAGCCATACCATTCTTCTTATCGTTACGTCCCGGCAGCTCACAGTTAGAGGAGGATACAGCCTTAATTTTGGAATCAAACAAGATTGTGTCCTTTGTTGGTCATGAGTCGGCTATCAAACTGGGGATCCTTTTGAGAGAGTTGGTCATGGAGAAAGAATCGTGCATTTTAAATGTGCCAGAAAAATATACTTTCGGATACCGCTTTGCCTATTACCTCATTTTTAAAGTCCAAGCCGATTATCTGACAGGCATGAAAATTTCGGACATGCTCAGGAAACGCGCTTTGACAGCTCTCACAATTACGCGGCGGATGCCCCCTCCAAGTATCTTCTCAATGAAAGGCTCAGAACCGCTCTTTCCCGATCTATAACAGTCCGCTTGCAATGAATCTGCTTGCTGAAGGGCTACTCCCAAAGCAAGTACAAAGGTCCCCTGTCGAGCTCATAGATTCCATTCTCTGCCAACACAGAGATGCCGAAAGTTCGCCGTTTGGTTTGTCGAAGCTGCCGAGATTTCATACCAGACGACGTCAGATCATTTCGAAAGCATTGCCAGACTACCTGCCCGCAATGGCTATTAGATCGGAGTGAACCACCACCCCGGGATATACTGGACGATCCCCAGTAGGTGGCCAAACTTTCCTTTCAAAAGAGCGGATATGGCTGGTAGTTTTTTGCAGAGTCTGACTTCCATCTCACTTTAGCTTCAGACCTGAAAAGAGCCGTTTTTGTTGCCACATATGTCCGCCAAAGCATTCGGGTAACGGCCGATTCGACGGCTGCTTCGGAACAAAATATGATCAGGCTCGGCATGAGTGGGACAAGCATCGTACCTATCAAGAAGTGTGGGTGCCAGGTATATCTCAACTTTCTAAACAGTACTTTTTACGTGATTGTACATACATTGCTTCCCACGTTCAGATGAGCTGAAACCTACAGCACAATCGGCTGGATCCGACCACGATGCTACACAATCGGCAGCAAGGGCATACCAAAGCCAGTTTTCAGTTCATTCCATAACAGGTTGGCTGATTGGAATCCATATTGAGGTCGACGGCAGACACTTACACAGGATTCACAGGGCACCAGACATCAAGATCCCCCCATGGAAGTAAATCTGCACACAGCGCTCGTACAGCTGGTGTCAAGCGTCCAAGAAGAATAACTACTACCAAACGAAAAGCGACTGCGAAAGGAAAGGAACCGGCAAGCGAGTCAGTCTATCCACTTTTGGCCTCACCCATTAGCAGCATTCTGCAGTCCCCACAAACGTACAAAGAGCCAACGTCCCATGACCTTTGGTATTTTCCAACAGAGATAGCCAATACCTCTGCGGCAGCACGCGTCACTGGGAGAGAACACCAGCACAGAGATACCTCCCGCGGTGAATCAGACTTCACAAGGAGAAGCGCAAGCTTTAGAACCCGTGGATTTTGAATCATGCCAACCGACTCCACCTCAAACGCCAGCGATACACAATGAGCGTCTTTTAAGAGGCCTATGGTATGGAGATTTGGACCGCAATGCTGCCCACAATGCATCCCTGCCCGCCCAGCAAACAGCACTTTTATGGATCCTCCAAGTATTGGATCAGAACCCAGGACTGGAAACTGATTATGAATTCCTTTCCAATCAGGTTGACCCAAGCTTTGTGAATGATCCTATCGCTCTTTCGAGAGTAGACCAGTTGCTCCGTTCCACCCTGCAGGCGTACCCTGGTTCGAAATCGAGCGTTCGAATACCAGATTTTGCCAACTATCAAGCCACCAAAATGTTGCAGATTCAGCAACATCAGGACCGATTAGCTTCAGCACCGCCTCCGCAGCGTGGTGAGAGCAAGATCGGAAGACCTGAAACTTTTGTATCGCGCCCATTTCCCAACTATCCTGTGATGCCTCCTTTGTCATCATTCATGCCCTCATCAAACGTCAACACATTCTACTTTGGCGATCCAAATGTCTTGGCCGATATGCCTGCGTACTACCCACCGTCTAGATATTCCTTTACGGATCCGGCACTGTATTCGTTACCAGCCAACTTGGAGCCACCTGCAGACGTTGGCATATACGGAACACGGGGCGTCCTCGAAATGTATCATCCGGCTGCATGGGGCACGAACGATATGTTTTACGCAGAGGTAGATGACACTCGTTTCCCTAGCCATGTTAATGGCCGGCTTGCAACACAATTCGAGGTGCCTGAGGTGGCATTTACCGATATTGAGCGAGTTGAAGCGGAACATATAATGGGCAGTGCTGGTGGACTGTACGGATAAAACGTGCTGGGCGACTGTTGAGATCAAGTACACGATATACTAGTGGGCATGTCTTATGCAGCCTTAATATTTAAGAGTAGATGGGTAATGCATAGAATCAAGTGTATGCAGTAGATGTTTCAAGGCGTCTTGTTATTATTTACTTAGAACAGACAAATATGTACATAATCCCAGCATGCTCCAACACGAGCCCATCCTCCAACCATGAAAACCCATTGCTCTCTCGCTTGAACCTCCCACTTTCATCAACAACACATGAGACAACAGTCAGTACAATCCTCCACACAGCAGCAACAGCACAAAGCCGCAAGACATCCCGACAAAAATCCTCCACATCCGTCATTTCGTCGCTGGTAGTAAGCCGGTTGGGTCGTTGGGTATCCGTAACCGGACGGTTGTTGGTAGTACGCCTGCTGGTTTCCACCGTAGTAGCGAGAGTTTGATGCACCCATTTTTATTGTTTTACGAGTTGTGGGGAGTGTAATAAGCGTATGGATGGGGTGACGTGCAAATGTATTTTCTAATACGTAGTAGAATTCTTGAGTTTTTTTATTCCAATCCGTCCTTGTTTGCCGTTTTAGGTGAGTGAAGAAGATAGGAACTTGCTCCATCTGCTGCCTTTATATACAAGTTTGAACCCTTAGTGCCAAGAGTGTTCCAAGAAATCGAACAGTGACGTGATGAGCCAGCCACTTGATCAGGTAAGCGTGGCGGAGCTGCCAGTTGACGACGAGATGCGTGAGGCTGCTCACTTGCCGATGTCACTCCTTTCGAAAGTCAGGTCATATTCGTCATCAGCGAATGTTCTGTACCGCCTGCTCGTTTGGCAGCAATTGGGTTGCCCTCTGGGCGGCACTATCTACCTAATTATGATCTGCGTGGATTTGTCGTACACAATACAGGCGTCCAGATGGCTGATCAAAAAGAAGAAAGGGATTGAAACCCATTGGTATCCAACGACCAGTAACAACTCGACCTTTTATTTTTTTTGAAAATAACAATTAACATATACACTTTTGACTTACGCCATCGCGACATATATTCTACAACACAGGACTATGAAAGCCGAGTTTCATAAGAACACTGCTACTCCATTGTCCGGCAAGTTTACTGATGATTTCTCATAACGGCCTTCGCCGCATGCTTGATGGTACTTGGCAGGCATACCAACCTAGCCACTGCGCTTGTCGTTCACCGGAGCCATTAACTGCTCAAAAAGTTTTATATCAAACTCGCAGCGTACCATTCGCAGTCATCGTTTGAGCCACTACTGGCGGCAAGAAACTACCGCCAAGAACAGGCGGCATCAAGGGCCCAGACACCTCTTGTGTCGGCTCCGGTTCGGACAGAGTCACCCATGTCGCAACTAGCGGTCCAGTTGGATCCGGTCCGTTTGTTTCGAATAGGTCGGTTGGAAGAGGAATGGCCGGTGGCTCCACTGGGTTTGGTATGCCAGGAATGGGAATAGGAAGGGGGAGTATAACTGGGTCGATTGGAATCGTCTCAGGTACATTTTCCTCTGGTGCGATGGTGGCTGTTGTTGCAGCGGTATGTGTATTAGTACTATACCATGTTGAGCTAACGTCGCTAGAGGTGATGTTGAGAGAGGATGCGGTGGAGGAGAGTGTCGAGGAGAGTGTCGGCAAGGTATTGTTGTCAGATATGGGTATCGCCAACGCTCTCCTAATCGAACACACCGCAACCACCGTGTAGAGCGACAATAAACCTTGCCAGGAAATCATTTTGGACAGGAGGTAAACGGATTAGCGAGCGAAGGACATTACCTGATAACCTTCTCCATGGTTTATAGCCTCCGCCAAGAAAAAATCCCAACCAAACAACCACGAGGGATATCATGATCCCCTGTTGTTTGCAGTGCCCTGGTGGGGCCTGGTATGTGCGTAAGCCGACCCTTGGTGCTCGTGATATTGGGTTGAGCAGTTGATGACCCAATCCTTTGGATGGAAGGTTGAAACAGTACAGTGTCACATCTTTCAAGCGACCAAGCATGCTTTCTATGGTAGTGTATCGATGTCTAATATAAATAAATACAAATAGCACCACACATGGATGCTACTTCAATCCCGATAACTCAAACACCAAATGTATGATCAAAAAGATGATAGGATTCCAGACGATCATGTAGCGCAGTGCATCCAACAGGTTCAGGTAAAGCATTTGGGATGTATCCCATGGGTTCTTCTTGAACTCTTTTAAGTCAACTTTTTCTTTGCAGTACGGGCACGAGTCCTTCTTGCCAATGATAGTCCATCCTCTGCACAGGGTAGCCAAGTTCAACACCAGTTCAATAAACGATGGAGTTCATAATATACCTTACCTAATGCATTTTTCATGATATGTATGTCCACATCCCAATCGGTGCAACTTTTGGGGACTATCGGCGGTACCATCGGATATGGTAGTGTCGCCGCAGATGGCACACATGTTGGATCGCAGGTGCTTTCGAGGAAACCCAGTGCGAGAATAGTAACCCATGGTGGTTGCCATTCGGTCTGACAGCCTCTCCACAAAATCACGAGAGAGTGTACCAAAGTATAAGCCGTAGAAGAGGAGGATCACACCGGTCTAGAAACGGGGCTGGTGAGAACAGTGCAGTCAAGTACCCGTATTAATTTCTTGCTTACCTCAAAGAACTTTATCTCTGTGTCCATTCGGATTCCCACCACCACCGGTATGTGAAAGAATGAGAGCAATACCACCACATATCCCACCACTCCAATACCATACGAGAGGTTGTACACCCACGTATACCACTTGTAAACCAATCGAGGAGTGACACTCTGCATCGGATTTTGCAATGCCATTCGCACAATCCAGCCATTCGCCAGCGAAAAGAGGATCCACACAAAAACGTATCGCATATTTCCCGCTTGGAAGCCCATTATTGGGGGAACGATCCATAATCCGAGAAGGGTTGCCAGTTGAAATGATTTGATATGATACTTTTTCCAGACCAAGATGCCCAACTGAGATATAATCAATCCCATTATGAGGATGAGCGCCATTGTCGCGTGTTGTTTCTCATGTCCACGGTGTTCCTCTGCAAAGCGAGCTTCCGCTTCTAACAGCGCTTGGTCGGCGTCGGACAGCGGTAGCCCAGACTGTGGCGTGCCATGGGCAAGGACTTCGATGGGAGGCGGTGCGGCGGACATGCGTGCGCGTCGGCAAATGGAATGTGGGAACTGGCCTTGTCTGAACCAAGGCAAGCAACCTTGATGTATAAAAGGTTGTGGGGTTCTTTTTTACCGCAACAGATTGCGAGAATCCCTCAAAGACTAAATGAATATGGCAGGACCTACAAGCAGTTGTACGTCGAACCTCGAGTGAGTGGAATCACGACTGCAATATCAGTGTCAAATGGGAGTCAGTTCTGTTCAGTACGTCAATTGCCAGATCGTGCTCGTCCTAAACGGCTAACAAGGATTGAGTTCCCGACCAAATCTTGGGGCCATTTGATCAAAAATGGAAATGAAAGTCGCGGTGAAAAGCCTGAGATGTCGTAAGCAGAAAACTGCGTGGCTTTGTCAGTACGATTGACTGAACTGCGAATTGCAAAACAAAAAGACTTTGCGTCACAAGTGAACAAGGAATCCATCAGCCCAGCTCGACCATCTTATAATGTTCCATTCCACATACATCTTTCCCAGAACGGGAGTGCCGATACTTTTTCGGCAATGTACAGCCCGTTATAGAACATAATCGGGGCTTAGGATATCCATGTGCTTTATGTGGCACTAATAGGTTGGGATTGCTTTGTAGTGTTGAGGTAGGGAAGGAAAGTGTGCTTGCACGAGGGGTTTGAACATAATGGATCTCATTCGGGCGGGGAGGGGCGTCATCGGCGCCTTGCTCCTTAATTGAGAACCACGTTTTTAACGGATCACAAAAATCAGTGCCGTGATAATGCGCATTTCTCACCTCATCTTTGCCTCTCTTTTTCGTCGCCTGTTTTCTGATTAATTTTTGTAGGGTATTAATCTTGGCTTCCTCGGCTTTGGCATCTGCTTGATGTTTTCGCCGTCGGGCAGTCTCAGATTTTCGCAGTGCAATTTCTTCGGCGGTAAATATTTTCCTTCTGGAAGGACGCTCTGAAAGAATGGATCAAATATGAGAGAGTTGCTAAGAGCAATAACTTCAGATATGGCTCGAAAAGTACCATCGGCTAGCTCGTAGGATGGTTCATCGGTCTCCCCAGTGTCTCGAGCAATCATTGCGCGCTGTCTAGCAGTCATTCGCTTACTTGGAGTGGGTCCCTCGGAGCCAAGTGAAGAGTCGCTAATAAAATGACGGATACGATGGATCCATTGCATCAGTTCAGCACATACTAGACAGGTGCGCATGAATAGAGAAAGTCGGCAAAAAGATTACCTGTCAAAGTCATCAGAGGCTAGCCCCAACAAGTAACATCAGTATGAGCTACTTAAATCGTAAGAGTAAATCAATTTAGGAGCATAGGATCACACCCTACCTTTGCGTTTCTTGCCCGCGGCCGCCTTCACCTTGGAACCAGAACTCTTTTTCCCCTCCTTTGTTGAAAAAGTGCTTTTCTTCTCATCGTCATCATAATTTCCGCGGGTGCTTTCACTCCTTATCTCCTCTTTCGCGCCAAGAGCTTCCTCGTCTTCGTCCACTTCCATCAAGTCCTCAGCGTCCAATGCACCAACGGCCTTGCGGCCTAAATCACTAGGTAACACGGCTCTGTCCCCGTCCACATCGTCGTCCTCGTCGTTAAATATGGAGTCCTCGTTCAAGACAGAGAGAAGGTCCTCGTCGTCGGGTAACGAACTGCGATGCGTTGGCGTACCGACTGATATTGTATCATCGTCGTCCATCGATGTTGGGGAAGATATGGGGGAGGAAGGAGCGGGGGAGTCTGAGGCAATCAAAGAGGAAGGGAGAAAGTCGTGTCGGTTACCGAAAGTCCCTCTATTCGTAGACATTATGACGATTCTATCCAAAGTGAAGACGACAACAAGACTTGTGCAGATCACTGATTAGTGCGCGTCTTCTGGCGTCACAGTAAGTTCACGTGGTTTAAGAACCAACGGCGTGAATCAGGGGCGTTGAAGGACGGCCTGGCTGCAAATGCAATACGCTTGCCTGGCAAGGTCGACAGAGTAGAATACTCATCTACTGAACAATTGAACGGCATCTGTGCATTTTTTTAAGAACTCTGGCTGTGTTGGACTCGTGCAGATAGTTAGATAATATCCAAAAATCGCCTCTCAAATCCTGTTCGCGGAAGGTTAATAGCTCTCGACAGTTTTGAGAGGCGATCTATTATATGTCAAACGCAAGCGCGCCATCTGCCGACGGGCCAAAGATAATGATCTTCTAAACGCTGTATGCTTCTAATATTGATAGAGCGCTGCAGATGAAACTATTAAAATTACCAATAACATTAAAGTCGCATCAGTGGCTTTTCCAATCATAACACGTCCCACCACCACCAAACACCTTCCCGCTTCGTTTCATGCTCTCATGCTCATCCGCAAGCACCTGCGCAAGCATCCGATCAACACCCTGCTGGATTGTACCAGGGGCACCCGGTCCGCCCATTTCTGTTTGTACCCAGCCTGGGTCGACAGCGCTATTGTAAATAGATATCAATGTTGATTATGCGTCATCGACACCAAACAGGACAAGCTTACATGACCGCAATCCCGCGCCCGTGTTCTTCCTTTGCATATAGCTCTGTCAAGTAGTTTAGTAAATGCTTTGACAAACTGTACGGGTTTGCGTGTCCGGTTTCGTCCTGTTTCCAATTTTCCGCCCACTCTACTATTTCTATGGGGGACTTTGGAGGTTGTTCTTCAAGTTGCCGTAACAACGTCGATGGGAGGTTTGCTGCATTCCCCATTCCGCTCGTCAGATTAACAATTCTCCCGTTTAATGTCTGCGGAAGATTCTCGAGAAACTTGCGTGAGAGAAGGCCGGGACCTACAACATTCGTCACCAGCGTCTCTCTCCACCCTTGTCCGTAAACCCCGGCATTATTGACAAGCGTTACAAGAGATTGGCCATTGCCTTGTTGCGCCAAGGAGGCCAACAACGGATCGAGTTCATCCGACACAAAGCGCAAGATGGATTCAGACGAGGAGACATCTAACTGGGCAGCGCGTATGACATTTCCATTTTTCACCCCAGATGATACGCGCGTGGCGGCCTCTCTGGCCTTGTTGATATCGCGGGCAGTCAGTAATATATCATGATGATGGATTTTGAACAACTGATGAGATAATTCGTATCCAAGTCCCCGATTGCCCCCTGTGATGATCGTAAGCGGACGGGCGTGCATGATTAGACTATCGTTGGGAGAAGCCATTCTCAAAACACCACCGGATAGCTATCTGTAATTTCTAATTGCCAGCCTCAAGCCCCAACATCATGCACGTGACATCGATGCCCTGCTGGGAGTAGTGTGTTGGTTGGAGATGTACCCACAGGCCGCAAAGGGGCCAAAGCCAAGCCGACAAAGGGCCTCCCCTCGCGTGTCTGAAAGTCTGGACAGCCTTTCACATGAGATGGCGCAAGGGGAAGGCAAATGACGAATGACTCGACATGCTGCAAGGCGTATGTCATGGTTCTAGTCCATGGCACAAGAAAAACACGTAACGTGACGTTTTGAACTCTATGCAAACAGCATTTGAAAACCCACCAAAACCCAAAAAAAGACTGAGCATGGTGGGGGGGGCAACCAGTCAACGTATCCCAAAAAAGTCCAACAAGCAAATGACGATATTCTCCACCGTTTTTTTTTCTTGTCTGCGGTCAACAAAGGGAAAAAAGAGTGGTTGGAAATGTGTTCAAAAGCCTCATCAAGCACACGAACAAAAATAATTCATGGTTTCCATTAGAGTGTGCTTACGACAAGCGTACGTCGAAGTCACGTAAATCAAAAGCAAAAAGGCTCCGAACTCCAAAAAATGATGAATTTATAAAAATGCAGGATTCTAAAAGCCTTCTCGTCCCTGGAAGGAACAAAGCCAAGAAGATAGTGACTTTTGCTCAAAAGCCCTTTCAATCCCTGCAATTCAACGCAGCAATTGCCTGCTGACAAAAGAGACACCCGGGATTTTCGTCTTTATAAAGACTCGATCATTCTATTATCTCTAGCCAATTATTAACTCCCGCTCTACATCACCGTCCAATTCGAAATGCCTCTCTCTCACCCATCGCCTGCGGCCACGATCGCCATGCATCATCATCACAGTATGCATTCTCCAAAGCACTTTCACCATACCCCTTCGATCGCTGGCAAGGGATCGACCGCTCGCAAGCAATATGTGCCCCTTCCACAGCCCGTTGCTACATGTTCAGCATTTATTCCGCATCCTCCGTCACCGCCTGTTCGCAGGCGCTCTGATTCGCTATCCAGTGACGCCAGTGTAAGCAGCGCTTCAAGCACGGCTACTACCGCGAGCAAAAAAAGCAGCTTCAATGACATATCTGGTTCAAGCAAACAGCCAAAAAAAGTAAGGTTTGTCGAGATGGTGGCTGTCAGAGAAACTTTTTCTTCAAGTGAATATGGTACGTCAAAAGCGCTTTCAACGACCATCATCTTCAGTTTCTAATCATTCCTTGTTTACAGATCGTACCACAATTGACGTCTCGCCCCTCACTCGAAATGACATTGCAGAAATTTTACAAATTCGTGCTCAAATGCATCAGCATACCCTCGAACTCTACCGACAACGTCATCTCGCTGAAGACGCACAGATCCGTGCCTCGCGAAATGCTGACACTCCGACCAACGTTGTAGCTGGCTTTTACATCACCCCCGTATCGTTCAACCATCCTCAGGCTGCTTCGGCCATCACCTCTTCCCCCGTATCATCTGCTCCGGATTCACACCTCTCGCGAACTCCAAGTTACGTCTCCCGTGATGCAGGTCCGTGGCGTCCAGATCTGATCGCTCCACAATTGGATCGATCCCTTGTATACCAACCGTGTTTCTAGCGATACCTCATATACCCACTCCTGTACCTATATATCCTCATATTTACAAGCGTTTTTGGTACACCGTTGCGAAATTCGGTCAAGGGAACGTGAAAGCATTTGTATATAGTGTAGAAATAGAACGATTCTTGGGCGATGCAACATTTGTTTAAGATCGTCCAATGTACATTCGGATGACTTCCATAGCTTAGTTTGGGAGGACTGCTTCCTTGCTCAAAAGAACTCTTGTATTGATAGAGATCTGTAGCAGCTATTCCCACTAATAAGAAAAAACAAAAGTTCGCTCTTTAGCTATGCAATGGTATCTACATGATATATCTCCTTGCCACCTTCCGTCATTCTCCCACTCTTCATGCCCCAGTTAACTTCGCAACGGGCACAGCTCCTTTAGGCGCAACTTGCTCAAACACCGCCTCGAAAGCTAGCTCAGACGGATCGGTCGCTTGTACTTCCGTATGAATACCGTCCAGCCTTTGGCGAAGTGCACGTTTGGAACAAGCGTAGAGCATGCGGGATCGAATCCCCGCAGTCGTAGGTGCCCTGTCAAAGAGCCGCGTAATGGTTAACCATCCAGCTACGTGACATCCATAGGTTACCCACGAAACGCACCACATTAAAAATACAAGCTTGCTCCTCACGCCTTCGCCGCCGCAATCGAATTCCATATCTATGACCGCAAAGCGTCCTTCGTCTATGGGGAACTCTTTTTCAAACTTTTCAAACGTGGCTTGGCCTCCCAACACATCCGCTTCTGCTCGCTCGAGAGCATGGTCAACGATTATTTCATCACCATTCGGGGAAATGCGATATGTGATATATGCATATCGACGTCCGAGTTTTAACTCCTCGAATGTAGTGATCGATTCGGAAGGAATGCCCACACCTGAACTCTGTGATGAATGAGTGGTGGGTTCGATGACCGCGAGTACACCGTGCCTACGAGTTCGTCCCTTACCATCGCGCTTTACAGATCGACAAGGAAACAAAGAGTATAGATTGCAAGGAATCCTGGGCCCGCGATTCCGCTAAAAACCTCTCGGCCATTTAATATGCCATGGCCAGGGGGGTGGATTATGCATTGCCATCAGCTCGTTCAGATTCTGACTGATCTTGGCTGATGAGTGACGCGTGGATGTGTTTCATTACCATCCACCCCAACTGGACAAGAAGCTACAACATAAAATCCACAGCAGCATTCCGCTCTGTAAGCCTATTTTGTAGGTACGCTTAGATACATGCCCATGCTCTCAACTTGAATAGCACGGGACCTAATGCTCTGCCCAAATCTATTCTTAAAAGAACCGGATGAAAGCACACACCCAAAACAAATGTGGTGCACCGTGTTCAAAAGCGTCCTATGAAGATATGTGGCTGCAGTACCGATCCTTGGTTCCGATTGTCACCCGCTGTGATGGTGTCAACGATCGAAAGTCCCAGTCTATCAAACATTGTGAAGGCTACAAAAGTATATAACTTACGGGGTAAACCGCCACGAAACTGGTACGAAGGCTCCTTAGCTATATCTCCACTATTGAATGACAAAACAACGATGCGTACCGAAACTCTTCCCATATGCAACAGTCTCTGCTGACTGGTGACAGGAGGTATCAAAGAACAGCCCCAAGAAGATGACATACCAGGAACTCGGCGTGCATTGCTTTAGGACAGTCTGGTCGGACAAGTGCTGCAAAGTGGGTCAAAATCCCGACCGACCTGGACCAAAGGCTTACACAGCGCACACACACACCCCGTTTCAGGCGCCGCGATCCGGCGGGGGATACGCCAAGCGCGTGCGTGCTGCAACAAGGCGAACCTTTTTTAATTCCCGGTTTTAATACGGTAGGTAAATTGAGGCTGTCGCAAGAAACCCAGCCCTGTTCCTAATCGTTGATGAAATTTACAGTCATCAGGTCCAAAGCCCTTTTCCCTTTTCAAGCCGACCTGTGTTTGCGAATTCCGTCCGATCGCACGGACAAAAATGTTTCCCCGCAAACGTTTCACGATTTGAGGCTCCCTTTTGGATGGGGTGAAAATCTTGTACTTTCCGAAAGAATGGATTTATGGATACAACCACGGCATGGAGCCCGCACAGCCCGCCAAAGGTTCGTCCCCTGCGTCTTGCTTTTTCTTTTCACTTGCCCCATCTTCCCCCCCGGCATCCTCTCCAACGCTCTGCTTTCGAGCATTTATCTCTGCAAGAACCACATTATTCATACCTTTCGCCCTTCCCTGCGGTGAACAGAACTCGCCATGCGCAGCCTTAGTCCGCTCATTGGGAGCGTGCTAGCCCTGATGGCCATCGCGCAAGTGCGCGCTCAGTCTGTCTCTCTTGGCAATGCCTGTGACCCTGCCGTGGACGTGTTCGGATGTCAGGGTCGGAATTACATGTCCTGTGATCCGCAGTCCAGTAAGTAGATGGCGCAAGGCCGTTAGTTTATTGGTATGGGATCCTCAGATGTTGACTGACGTCTTGCAATTCCTAGAAAGATGGATTCTGCAAAACCTTTGCACAACCGATTGTTTGGGAATCCCTTCATTTGCCGCAAATTGCGGTCGTAACTCTCACGGGATAGAAACGTCGCCAGTGAGTTCCCCCGCTGCTCCCACTTCAACTACCGGAGCCACCCCATCAACGCCTCTTCCTTCCCAGTCCTCTCCCCCGCCTACCTCTTCATCAAGTCCGAACGGACAACCAAACGTGAACCCTACAGACCCCGGAACACCCTTGTCAAGCGCAACATCATCGGGATCCTCTCGCTCAGCAGCGGTTATCATTGTTCCAGTCGTTGCCGGTGTGGTAGTGATAGCCGCAGCGGGCGCAGCATTTGTCGCGATACGTAGACGAAAGCAAAAGAACGGGTATGCCTCGAAAGGCACAGAGGCGGCTCACGTGCGTGGTCACGATGAAATGTCCGTGAAGCCTCTCTTCTCACACGGACCTGGAGCACATTTGAACGTTGCGTCTGTCCTAGAAAAGAGGTATACCGTTGCTCATGACTACGAACCTGCCGCAGATGATGAAGTACATTTACGAGTGGGAGATATCATCCGATTGAGTCTACTCTTTAATGACGGATGGGCAAAGGTGGGTGTTGATTATTACCTTTGCGTGTGCTTTGAACGCATTGCTAATTCGTTCAACGTAGGGTATCAACGAGACGACAGGTCAGCATGGTCTATTACCTTGTGCCTGCATACAAGAAATTACCTCGGCTAGTAGATAGCCCTCCCTGTAGTTTTCTATCGTAGATTTATGTACATTGATCGTCCCATTCAGTTCATAGATGTAATATGCGGAACCTCGTTTCCTTAGTTTGGCAACGTCGTTCAACTCTTCATGATTGAATCCTGGTCAGCTCTGTGCTTGCATGTGATCTGACCAATTAATAAAGTTAAAATGTTCTGAATCCTTGGGGTCATGCAAGCGAAACCAGAGTGAGGAATTACGAACCATATGGAACCGCATTATAGCTGGTTTGATGAACGAAGGAAGATCGCCTCCCTAATACACCAAGCAGGCTTTAGCATACGTGTTGAAGGAGGCTCCTGTCCATCAATGTCATACTTCTCATAAGTCCCGACGAGCATCTTTATTGAGGTACTTGGTGATAGTTGTCGTTGGCGCATTTGGTGCGATAGGCGCCACCTTGGACTCGGTGCTGAGTGGGAATCGTTGGAAGACAGAACGTATGCAGACGATTCTGTGCTGCTTGTTTATATGATCGCCAGGGTATCGCGAGAATTCCTCGAGAAACAGAGGCTAAATTAAACTCTTAACGTTTGCAGCTCGGCTACATGGTGACATTCCTGGCATGATCGGCACCTCTGGACAGGATTTACCAACAGGGTCGGAGACCGTGCTGCGGCAAGACGAGCCGCGGTATCAGTCTGAGGGCCTGCCGACATCAACGACAGCGTCGCAGCCTACATCAACCTCCGTCCCACCTTCCACTCTTCCCATTTTACCGCCTTTGGAACAGCTGCCGCCATCTTCCTCTCCTACGGGTAGTGTTCAAACCAGCCTCTCTCAAACAAACACCTCAATAAACAATCTGCAGAACCTAAGTTTATCTGCTTTGGAGGGGAATTGGAGCTCTTGCCCAAGGTAACAACTCTGGATAGGACTGTCGCGTGCTAGTCGCCGATTCTGAGTAGATTTCTTGATGTAGCATGACTCGTGATGGCTCTTCACCTCGATCGGAGAGTCCAAAAGATTACTGCATATTGACGGAAGTGGACTTGACGCAACTGCAGTCTCAGTGGCCTTTCAGCCGGCACGGAGGCGCGACTTTGGAAAAAATACTCACAGTGAGTATAGGATATGTCGATGCGGCACCATGTTACTTGTTTCCTAACAATGCTACCAAAACTCTAGGTTCCGAGCAACCTTCATACACTGACAAAGGATGAGGTATGCAAGAAAAGTCCTCTTTAGCGAAGATTTTCTAATATAGGGTACCGGGTTAGCTCGTCGAGCTTATCAAGTACATCAACACGGTAAAAGGTTGCTGTGTCCGACGAACTGGCCGGAAGGACGAGCTCATCGATCGCTTGCGAAATACCCTATTTCCGCCTCGGTCGCCGATTAGAACCTCCTATTCTTCCCGCTCTTCTAATTCATATCGGTAAACTCATATGCTGTGACAACTTGCACTTGTGACGGTAACGATGCTTACTTTGTGGATGATCATTTTCCAACTCCACCACGCAGCAAGAACGTCCAAACGACAGTAATATTTCCCCCCACCCCAGCATCGTTAGACAGCGCCTGGTGGGTACGCGATGAGAGGGGCAACATGCATGATCTGGTCCCTGACTCGGCCGCACTCAACCTCTTAGGAGTAAACTTCGTAGCTCATACCACATGGAATATGAGCTCGTCGCAGAAGTAATATCTCGTCAATTTGAGCATCCAAAGAAAGACGTGGGGACCGCAGAGATGATGATCGATTTTGAGAGCGAGGACTCCCATCTATGGAAATCAAGCTTGAAGGAACCTAATTGCCGATACTTGCTCCATATTTATTCGGACCAAGTACGGGGATTTCTACCGGAAGTCACTTTACGACGAGTCTTTAGAGTCATGGTCAATGACTTTACCGTTCCGACATCTGTTGTAAGATCCGTGTACAGTAGTCTTGTTTGAGCCATTTCGTCACCAACTCGCTCGTTGACAGAGGGGACACGAAACTCAGCAGTATTTGGATATCACGGTACAGATGAGGGCCAATATTGCACATTCCAAATTCAGGATTCATATTACCGGGCCAGCACTCTGGTGGCAAGCTGGTATCGTATCGGTAGTCTGCGTAGAGAGTGTGTCACCCGAAGAGGTATCCAATCAGACATGTATGGCTTGTGGTGGAGCAAGCGCGATTGACAACGCGATTTGTAGGGCGTGAGTAGAGTTTACGGCCAGACTCTCAAGGCATGGGGTTAGTAATGGTCGACCAAACCTCAGCCTTCCTCCGCGCACCATGGCGCTGATCTTTTAATAATGTAGGTGTCGAAGACATACCCATGACAGAAGGTCAACCTGGATTTTCTTCATTTCGACGGCTGCATTTTGATTCCCTAGAGATTGCTAGCAGACTGTTTGCGGAGAAAGCCATATCGAGAATGGATGATTGGAGGAGTATGGGTAGGGATGGCGATGATGATGATATTCAGATGGGGAATCAGATCATCACGTTCAAGTGTCCTTTGACACTAGTGAGGATAAATGTGCCGGTTAAAAGTAAGAAATGTCGTCACCGACAATGCTTCGATTGCGAGGTAATCATAACTATCTGCAACAGTCATTCGTAAAGGTTGCTAATTGTTCACGTTGCGTTCTGCAAGGCATTCTTGACCCTTAATCAAAATCCTGGCAGCAAATGGAAATGTCCAGTTTGTGGAAAGCCAATAGACCCTGGGGTGAGTGAAGCAAAGATTTGATCCAGTTGTTGAGGAGTGGTACCCATTTCGTGCCGTTCGTCATGCCAGGACCTGCTGGTCGACGCACCCTTTGCATGCCTCCTATCAAAATATGCTAATGCAGATCGCTGCATCATCCTACCCAATGGAAACGACACGGCATTTGACGAAACGTCACAGGAAGAGCGGGCACCAGTACAGATCCCACAAGAACGGTCACTCAAACGAAAATTAAGCCATCTCGAGGACGATACGGTTATTGAGTTGGCATCTGATAATGACGAGCGGGGTCGTGAAAAACGGCCAAGGGCAATGTCGTCCCCTTGCATCACCCCGGTCGCCTCCCCCAAAGGCCGTGTGCAGATTCTTTCGTCGCAAAAGAAGGTCCCGGGATTACCTGAATGGAGCGGAACGACTATTGAATTAGATTAAAGTAGCAGAGTTGTATATTGAGATGGATGAGGGAATGGAGGAGGGAACGGGATAGCCTGTTCATTGCACATTTCGTGCAGATAATTTTCTCTGTTGCTGCTTTCTAACAAGTTCCTTTGAATGTCTAAGGAAGCATGGATGAGAACCACGGATGCCAGGTTATCACATTAAACATACCGCTAGATGCTCAATGGCGGTATGTCCGCGTACTCGTTAAAGTACGTACTTTTGCTTGGGGAAGGAGGACGGTCGGACTTAGTGCCCGCGCTTCCTGCGCGAACAAACGTGAAACGAGGGTCATCATCGTCCCGCAAATCATCTCTCTCGCCAGCTGCCTTCCATAGATTTGCAAGGACCAATTCCCTCCGGGCCACAGCCATCATGGCATGTAAATTGACAACAATGGGATGTGGCTTAGGATCGGCAAAGGTCAAGCACTGACCGTCTTGGACATTATGCGTATGACCAAAATTATGCACTTGGTACTGACCCTCCTATGATAACAGTTAAGTATCGTCCATATGGCCTCGGAAAGCAATAATAATACCTGTACAGTAATCCACCAATATTGGCCAAATCCGGGATTGTGGATACCCTTGTACAAGAGTATACCATTCGCAGGGTGATTGATGTTAGCACCACCCTGCAAGAAGGCAAAGAGATCCGCAGGGTACAACAAGCTGGACAAACGATTGACCTAACACAGATGGAGGACGGCAGTTAATCACCGTACACAGCATTAAATTAATCGTCATCAATCTCACATATTTGCCCAAAGCGAAGGGAAATATATGCACCGCCTCGCATCCGCCGGCGCCGGTAGGATGGGCCTCAGTTAATGTAGCGCGGGAGTAGTCTAGGATCCCGGTTACAGCACAACGACCGTTTTCCCGAGATAAGACCTGAGCGAGCGTGTTATTTCATGAAGGTAAAACATTCGATCGAATCTTCCCTACCTGGTCTCTGAAGGCCGGGCTTCGATCGACCATAGTCAGCCTCTGGAAGCGCCACGGGCTTGCCAAAAATATGGCAGACGCCTTGTCTTTCCCCTCTTGGGGAAGAAACCTTACTCGAGGGGAGTTGGCAGGGGGGGGACGTAACAGGGGATACCAATGGAGAGTTCAAGGGTGTTGCTCCTATCCCTGTATGAACTACAGC
This sequence comes from Spizellomyces sp. 'palustris', assembly GCA_006535965.1. Taxonomy (NCBI): domain Eukaryota; kingdom Fungi; phylum Chytridiomycota; class Chytridiomycetes; order Spizellomycetales; family Spizellomycetaceae; genus Spizellomyces; species Spizellomyces sp. 'palustris'. The sequence continues at coordinate 105,401 of QEAR01000029.1, read as the reverse complement.
AATGTCATGTTTGTGCTCAACATTCAAGACCAAGAAAGAAGACAATCCATACATCTTTGTAGCTCCCTGTCTACATCTGCAAAAATATTCATAATAACCTCCGAAGCAAACGTTGCATTGTCGGCACAATGCTGTTGCACTCGGTGCAGTTCCGCTGCCAGACATTCGGCCCATCCAAATTTCTCTAGGACGTTCCAAACGATAGCCAGTATAAGCCTAACATATGCTGGCTCTGAGGGATCCTTTGGTAAGCTCTGCAAGAAAGAAAGACGGTCCATTGCGCAATTCAATGTTGTGAGGAGGATATAGGTATGCAGGTTATAAAGAAGAGTGCGCGAGGTACTGACATCCGTTTTTGCCCGCGCATCGAAACAATTATGACCATATATGGTAACTCTTTTCATATTACTATATTTAGTCATATTTGTTGCACTGTTCGGGTGGCTGTGATGTTCATTCTTCACTTGTGATGGTGGCAAAGTTGCAGAAATATTGTCATAGTAACTACCTTTTTTGGTGACTGTCGTGGTCCACACAACTCACGTGTTACAGACTTTGCTCGTTGTCCCCCCCCTTCCCCTTTGGGCTCCCTTTTGAAAAAGAACGTCCGGACTTTTGTGCTGCGCTGGATTTGTCCATCGCAAATCTATCTTTGCTTCACTTTTGAAAACACAGCTACTGGCGCTAGGAAAACGCTCGTGCCCTTTCTTGCATTCTTTAAAGATTAGTGGAGGAGAGTTGGTTTGAGACGGAGCTGACTGATTCCTCACGAATCTGACAGTGGGAATCTGTCAAAGCTCTCATCAAGCTGAAAGGCAGCTACCGTTGTTCGGGACTTTTACTACTGGGAGACGAGTCTCTGTTTTGAGAAAGAGGTGTAATCACATCCAGGACACGCTTCCTGCAACAAACGTGGTTGGTATGTGCAACCGTACAGCAAGTGATCGCTGTCCGATGACAACCTTTCCCTCATCGAAGTTTACTGACTTTCCTCTACTTATTCTTGGATGCTCCAGTTACATCGCTTTGAATATATCTCCAACATCGGCGTCAAATTTGGAATTTTACAGGCATGTCGGTGTCCTCGGATGAGGAGGACTTGGACTGTCCCCTCTGCATGGAGGAGATCGACATAACAGATCGATACTTTAAACCTTGTCCCTGCGGTTATCAGGTGAGTTTCCTACACCTGCAGGTTTGGTGAATATATAAACAGGCATATTCAATATCAATTTGTAGATTTGTCGATTTTGTTGGAATCATATCAAGGAGAACTTGAATGGCCTTTGCCCAGCATGTCGTCGACCCTATTCGGAAGACACGGTGGAGTTCCGTCCGGTGCCACCAGAAGAGTAAGCACTTCGTTGTAACATATTTTAGTCCCTACGTGCGTTTGACGTTTCGGATACAGAATTGCACGTATTAAGGCTGCTAAGAAAAAGAAGGAACGGGAAAGGAAGGAGCAAGATCAAATGTCCAGAAGACATCTGGCCAATGTTCGCATCGTACAAAAGAATCTGGTTTACGTGCTTGGATTGCCACCAAAAATTGCCTCGGAAGATATCTTGCGATCACAAGATTATTTTGGACAGTATGGCAAGATCACTCGGGTGGTGGTCAATCGACGCGCCCATAGCCATACACCTGTTCTCGCTCAAGTACCCAACACTGGAGTGTACATTACCTTTACAAGGAAGGAAGAAGCCGCGCGATCTATTGAGGCAGTGGATGGAAGTGTTTATGATGGAAAGATCATACGGTACACGGTGAAATGAGTTAAATGATGTACCTTCGTTCCAAACTCATGAGAGATGCTTTAGTGCGACTTACGGAACTACGAAATATTGTGCATCCTTTTTGAAGAACCAACCATGTCAAAATCCAGGATGTCAATTTCTTCATGAACCTGGAGAAGAAGCGGACTCTTTTGCTAAAGAGGAGCTGAGGTATACCTGCTTAGAATTTACAACGCAATTCGCTCATACTAAATACTTTTTGTTCTCAAGTCGTATGCAACTGCGAGAACGTAATCCCAAACCACCACCATTCCCAATAACATTAGGGGGCAAGAAGGAGGAGAAGGAGGAGAGCGCTTTACCTCCAACCGCCAGCTGGTGCGTAATTCATGTATGGCAGTCACAAATATTCTTGCTAAATTTGGTGGTCTTGATGTTACAGGGCAAAGCCAGTTGCACGACCGCAAGGCGCACATCACTACTCAGCGGCAAGTATATCTTCCATGTCATCGTCAGCATCTGGCCCACCGAGGAGTCCCGAGATGGATATGGACGACATCTATGATTCGAACCTAGGACCTTTGCGGCAGAAGTCTTCATCGCAGTTGGGACAAGTAGCGTCTATTCAGCTCAGCGCTGATCGCAAAGCGAAGGGAAAGAACAAGCTAGCAGTATCTGATCTACCTCCTGGGCTCGCGTCAACCATGGCCAACCAACAGGAGCTGTCTCTACCTGGTACCCCCGAAGTGGAACAAGTAATGGGATCCCGCGCACTCGATGAGTCAGGCGACCAACAATCTGTAAAGGGATCATCACCTGGCGTAGTCAAGCGTGCAAGTGAAGAAAATACCAGTAAACCAGCGTCCCAGGATGAACTGGACGACGCATTGTCGCCTAGCGCTATGGGATTTATCTTGCATCCCAAGTACATTGGCCCTTTTGACCCCTTCAGAGAGGATCCATTAGCCGTCTTTGCGACTATTTCGGTACCTTCACAGGAAGAAGGCTCCGGATTCGGTTCGAATGGGGTATCAAGCTTGGCTATTCCAACGCCAAATACTGAAGGCGGTAGATTTGATGCATTTCACGAACCCCAGGCTCCACCGCGATCAAACTCACGCGCGAGCGATAGTGGACAACGTAGTCGATTTGAACGCTTTTTCGGAAATGGGCAAATTTCTGATGCGGATGGTTCATTTGATGCAAGCGAGGCCGGCGAGAAACCGAAGGAAGAATCCAAGACCGTTCAGGTAAGTCTACTTCTGCATATTTGTTCCCTAGATGCGAGTGTCTGGCTTAGGGCTTTCGAAATTGCTGTCTAGGAGTCGTTCCGAGCAATGTTCCCAAACGTCAATGTGTCGTTTGCAAGTGGAAGTCTGTCTGAAGCCGAAGCCCGGTGGGGTGAAAGCTTCAGTCCTAGCAAACTAGCTGTCCCAGATGCGCCAGACCAGGCATGGTCCCATGGACAGGGGTTCCCTCTGCGTTCTCAGACCCAACAAATGGCGTTCCAAGGAGGTCTGCGCGGCGTTGCTGGACAGCAGCAGTATGGATCTACCAATTCGCTTGCAATGCGTCAGCAAGAACAATTACTACATCAGCAACAGTATCTTTCCTCCATCTCGCATAATCAGCAAGTACAGCCACACCTTCTAAGCCAACTTCAACAGCTTCGCTTGGCTCAGATGCAGCAACAGCAACAACATTTCGCTGGTCTTCCCCACAGCTTACACCCACATCAGCAACCTCAAGATGAGCTCATTGGTCAGCTCCTTAGAGATGCCCAGTTACGAGAGACTCACATTCGCCAAGACCAAATCCGTGAACTCCAGATGCGCGCTGCTGCCGGTGCAGGGCAGAGCAGAGGAGAAGTGTCATTTCGGGACCCTGCAATAATGGCGGTCAAACTGAATAATCCTACTACTGGCGGTGCTGCCCCAGGGTTCGAAGGGCGCACAAGACCCAGAACTTTTGAGGGTGTTGCCCCAAGTCAAGGCCAATCGCTTGATTACCAGCAAGAATGGCCGTCACCTCCTGGAACTTCTGCACTCGGACCCGGTTATGTCACTAATGGTGAGTACTACCCTCCCGATTACGTCGGGACTACCGAGATGGATGATGGGTACGGTTATACAAGAGCAGCCAGTTTGCTGCGTCACTGAATGTCCTATCGGTCCCATCCTTATCGGCAGGAGTACCGTTTTGGATGGGGCTCGGTGAATAAGGAGCGCTATTTCTCAGGAAATGTGGTGTCTGTGATATCTTCATTTTTCGAGCGAGCGGAAGCATGTCATTGTGGCGCTGCTTGTAATATTTGCGTAGTACTTGTAGATAACGCCGTTTATTAATGGAAAGATTGACTTTTGATTTTGCATACCTTATTAATCCTTCCTCCTTCATTTTATGCTCCCTTCCTCCCATATCTGGATCTGAATCCACGAATCGCTGTCGCCATCAAATGCAACCTTTTTGGCATGCGGAATAAGTAAGGTTTGGAGAGTGGGGCGGCAGCATCTCTGCGAGCGAAGGAGATAATGCGCGAGGATTTGATTCGTCAGTACCTTCGCGAAAGGGAAGTCCGACAGGAGCACCTCCGGGAGAGGCAACGGGAACAGGATCGGCGCGACTTGGTAGCCGAGCGGGTCGCCGCGATGATGGCGAGGGCGGAACCCCCGGGAATGAATGGCGGAATGAGGAGGAATTACAGCTAGTCACGGGACTAGGAGGGGGTGGATGGCAGGCGGAGGAAAATAGGGAGGATACCAGTGCGTTGGAAGGAGCCGTGTCGTCAGAAAAAGGGAGTTTGGAAGGGAAAGGAGAAGGTAAATGGGACGTTGGAACGAAAGAACCTGGAATTATTGCACCACCTATATGGAAACAAAAGAGCAGCAACTTTATGGTTGGAAAGACTGGGCCGCAGTCAGGTCAGGGAATTGATGGGGAACGCGATGGAGACGACCATCAGCAATCTGGCTCTGTGGAAGTAATACGCTCACCAAGGACACCAAAATTATCTCAAGCGGTCATAGACGGTGCTGAGAGTGGCGGAAGAAGCAGTGCTACACAAAGTAGGCCGCAAACTCCTGTCATGCCGTCAGGAACACCGCCACCGAAGATCAGTAGCCCAACACCAAGGCGCGTCTTAACGATCACTCCGGCCAAGAAGCCATCACAGAGTGCAGTAAACGCACCAGTTGGTACATTCTCTGAGACAGCCAAGGACAGCGAGCAAAGGGATGCAACGGCAACACCGAATATTCCCAATCGTGATCAGGCTCAAGCCGGGAAGGACAAAAGAGAGCGAAATGGAACCGCGTTGTCAGTTAGCATCGTTTCGGCGCAAGTTAACGAAAAGGACGGAAAAGTAAAAGACGCGCGGAAGAAGGCTTCGAAGATAGATTCGAAGGTGTCATCAGCAAGCGAGAAATTGACCGAGAAAGCAACCGCAAAGGAAACCGAGAAAGAAGTATATCCGTCACTCGAGCAGGAAGAAATCACGACCGAGAAGGGTAGACCATTGACACCTCTGAGCAGCCCGAAGATGAGGAAAAAAAGATCGAAGACCAAGGTCGAGGATGCAGCAGGAACGCAAGGTGCCACGGTCACTGGAGCAGCCAAAGACAAGGACGTGGTGGATCATATTCCCACCCCCCCTCCAGTGGAACCCGAGGTCGAAGCAATAGTAAGTAGGAAGACCAAAAAGCGAAAAGAGAAGAAGGTCGCCATACGCCAGGCTCCAAAGCATGCGCCGTTGCAGGCGCGCTTGTCAGAGGCACAGTCTCAAACTCTGGAACCATCTCCTGCGGCCTCGCAAAGTGCGGACACTATTCCAAATGGCTTGAAAGAGAAGTTGGAAACCCTCGGGCTGGACTTCGATAGAGTGTCCTCTACACGTGGCGTCAGCAATTTGGGCAATTTATCCAGCAAGTTGACCGAAGCCTCGAATCTGGTCGAAAATTCAATGCCGCAAAAGAAGCAGCAGCATGCAGCTAGTCTGGATCGAAGGGTGCACGCTGGCCAACCGCCGCCCCCTCGTCGTGATAATAGCGTACCACGGAAGCCATCACGTTGCCAAACTCAGCGCCACGCCAGTGAGGTGGACATAACCTCGTTTTTGACTGCACATAATGCTGCAACAGGAGAGGTTGACTTACAAATCGATTCGGAGGCTCTGGCTAATGCTCTGAATCAACTTGGAGCTGGCTATGGGTATTCTTCTTACACAGTGGACCATGCGGGAGAGAATGGTCATGTCAATGTCCGTATTGATGTACAGGGGAAGACTGAATCTCCAGCAGGAGGAAAAGAAGGTGAATCAACCCCTGGCCATACTTGCACTCCTGAAGCCACCGCCAGCTTTGATTTGAGTACTTTGGGCATCAATATCGGTCAACTTGACCAGTTAGCTGCAAACCTTGGGAACTTTTCCTTTGGGGGTGCCGAACCCGCTCACGCGAACGACTCGTGTGGCGATGGGACCGTGAACGTCAATGTGAACGGCGTAGCGATGAACATCGATGCAAATGCGTTCATTGATCAAGCTTTAGAGGGGCTGGCTACGACAGCGGCATTTCTCTACGAGGGACTTGAAGCGCAGGTCGAAAAGGTACGGCGCGAGGAGGAAGTCAAATCTAAAAGCAAGACAAAGGGTAAAGGCGAAGTGGGTGGTCCTAAGAGCAGTATGCAGCGTGTTTCGGAACAGGTCACCAAACTCGAGGAGTATGCCGCGAAGCTACAGGACAAGTTTCGGAACGGCTTGGATCCTGCTGGTGAATCCACCTCTGCAACAGAGCACGGCGTTCCAGGATCCACAGTAGGCAAGAAACTGAAAAAGGCCAAGGGTCTGGGGTCTTCCAGTGGTACAGGAGCCGGCACACGGTATACTGCTACCTTTACCGTCAGCTCTGGGTCGAACGCCAGAGACGCACCGATTGATCAGACATCCCCAATTTCGGAGATGTTCGGGGTTGGACTCAACCCAGCCACTGCCGGTTGGACAACGGAAGACTGGAAAGCGAAATGCCGCAGCGTGGAGATCGTGATGAAACGAGTTCGCGAAGCCCGTGAAATGCGTAGACGTCATAGGGAAGAAGATCCTGGCACTGGCATTGGCACAGCGGCGGATGGGTCTAGCCAAGGGCTGAATATGTTAGATGCTTTATCCCAGGCGGCCATTGGCGCTATTAATGGATTGGACACTGGCCTGGAATCTGATCATGACGAGTATCCTTCCAATGGTGATATCGATTACGGAAACATTGGAGACGATGAGCAAAGTGTCACGTCGTCTGGGTTCGCAACCCCTTCTGCTATGGAGGCCCCCAGTCCACCCACGGATGCACAAAATCTTTTCGAGAACAATCATATTCAACGCCTGCTGGAAACCGTCCGAATATTGGTGTCTACAGGGGAGATGCTTGTTAACGCGCCCAGTCCAGCGATGATGACCAATACGTCCGATGCCACCCAAGCCTTGCACGGCCTGAAGAAGAAGAAGAAAAGGAGCAGCTCTCCTCAACCGCCGCACATATATAACAACTATGGCCAGATGGGCCAAGAATTGGAATCTTCTTCTGGGGTTGGAGTACTGGTTGACGAGCATGGTCGTCCGATGGATGCTACATTGGTGGATGTCAACGGTCACGGTCGTGGTCGTATCGAGTTGACCAATGTTGTCGCATATAATAGTCAAGGAGAGCTAGCTCCAATCGTATTCGATCCAGCTCCTCTTCTCGCAGCCGTGGCTAGCGGTGCCGTCGCTCCAGGTGTTCCTATTCCATGGGAGGTGTTTGGTTTGAGAGGACCACCTCCGTCATGGCAAGGTCAGTCAACTGAGCACCCACATTCAGCAGGAGTGCCGATGGATGTAGAAATCTTGGAGCGAGAGTTGGAAGTATCGCGGCGCGAAGAACAGGAGCTTGAGAAGCGGTTGGTCGAGGTAGTGCGTCGAAATGGGCAATGGCAAATTGAGGTAGCGAAAGTTCTTGAACTGGAGGTTAATGTCGCGGATGCCTATCAGGTGGAAGTCTTACATGAGCAGTACGAGGATGCAGTAGAATTCGATGCGGAGGAAGAGTTTGCTGAAGAGGCCGAGCAAATCGCTTGTACTCATGAGGTGCCCATGATCCGAACACGGTGAAGTCTGGAAAAACCATTTTGTTGGGACGTCTTTTGTGTAGAAAGGTGCTGTAGTGAAACTGGGTTCGCTTCTGGCGAAGCAAATGTATTATTTGTATTCTATCAATTTGTATTATTCGATTCTTGGTATCTGTGAATAAATAACAATTGTAAAATTCATCATTTCAAGTAGTTCAGATCCTTGTGGTACAACTAAACTTGATTGGAATCATATATAACCGATTGTCAAACCAAGAACGAGATTCGATTCAGTCGGTAAGTCTGCCAGTCATTGTTCTTAATGGGCTACATTGTCGAACACAATGGTAGGAGGAGAACCTGCAGTATGGTGTGAGACACGGCAAGAGCTGTGTGAAGGTGAGGTCTCATTCCAGAATTGCTAAAAACTGACGATCGTTGCGCTTACTGTTGTACCAGGTACTTGGTACTTCAAGGCTTATCAGAGTGAGCTTTGTACGGCAATACATAGCAGGCGTACTATATAGTGACCTTTCCGCCGAATAACAGGCGGTGTGTACCACAGGGGCGGGGTAGTCCACGGATACATGATTGATGGTATGTGTGTACTCTCCCCTCATTCAAATTGCTTGAAAGTTGGACTTGCGAAACATTTTTCGGCCAGGTTTCCCAGGGTAATTCATCTTTTCACTGTCTCGGCTCTTTGACCCGATTATCCTCGCACGTCTGAAAAAGGGTGTCATTAACACTTGGTAGACGACGAGATGCCTGGAGCGAAAGGGTGTTTATTTCTCATGGGGGAGGAAAGAATGACCCTTTGCGACAACGGCACTCGGTTCGAGTTGAGGATTCCATGAGAAAGGAAGATCCCGGGGAAAGCACTCTTCGGGCATCGCAAGAAGAATCGGACAGGTCAATCCGAGTACTGATGAATACGTGGAGAGAGAAAAGACCTTTCGTGGTGGTTATGGGATCTGAATATACTTTGGCAGGATTTCAAGCGCCGCACCGATACTGCGTGTTAGGATGGTAATTTCCCACATAGCTAGATATGTATTTGTTATTCATCTGATCAAATTTTCTTTTCAAGGTACATTATTACGCAGACATGGGCGGAAAAAGAATTTCCTGGTGTCCTCCCTCAGGAATCCGACGCCCCGGATTACTTCCTTCGATATAAGTTTGCGTTCCAATTTCTACCGAGAAACACTATAAAGCCTTGGTTCATGACAGAAGGTTGCGTCCGACCGTCTATACGACGTACCTATACTTGTACCTTGTGCGGGAAAGACTCGCCGAAGGTGTATACCGCTGGGATATGTCTCATACCTGACTGCGACAGGTTTTGGAAGGTTCAAGATGGAGAACACTGGTCCGATGCCCGCGAAATTGAAATCGACCCCGAGTTTCTTTGTCCTGTTCAACTTGACAGTGATCTTGAAACCTTGTAAGCACCCAACCAAGTACTAACATGTCTATTTCGGTGGCTCCGGCGACTCACCCTAGTAACACTCTTATGAGCACAGGATCCCGGAGAGTATCATACCCCCTCTACCTCCTCTCAATATTGAGAGGTTTACACCATGTGCGCTGTGGTGTCGCCGGTGTGGACGAATAACCTGTCGTGAGATTTGGGACAAGTGGATTTGTGCTTCGTGTGGGGTAATCACTTTGAATGCAGAATACTAGGCTATCTGGTGGACAACTGAGGGTTATCCTGCCTTTACTGTCCCTGGATATAGTATTTGAAAACTTATCCGAATACCCCCGTTCCGTGCGCAACGCTCTCATCCACTTCAACTCAATGGAAAGACCATTTGGGATGTCTCGCTGCTACTCGAGACTCGGGCATAAAACGCTATGTCGACGTCATTGATCAAGGGATCTGCCGAGGACTAATTCGGGCTACCTACGTATTGCCTACAGGCGGGCGAATAGAGCATGTACTGGCGGACCCACACCATAAGCTTAAAAAAATTGGAAGCACTATATTCGAACAATATCAGACTGGTGTTGTACCTCTGCGTCGATGGCGATTCTCTGCGCACAGAGGTGATTCAATGCCTTGAGCAGCATAACGCTGGACGACGATGAGACGCTAACTCTCCTTGTTGTTCAGTGAAAGGTTTCCTGACACAAAACTTCTCTCATAATGCTGGTGAAGCCTATCGGTAATACGGCAATACCATTGTGCGCTTCCAGTAAACCTGTAATTAATGCGCCTCTGCAGCCACGCCATCTCTATGCCGTACTCCCACTTTGCGTCAGCACCAGAGCCAGTGCGACGCGCTCGATCTGTTCTTCAAGCTGTCTCTCCTCACACGCAAATCAATGAGCTGCTTAGTATATTTTACATGGACGGTAAGTATATTTCTTCTCAAGTTGATCCTGCTAGCACGGCGTTTATCGACTTGCCTAACGCAACTCATAAAGGTCAGAAGATGTCATGGCATGACGATGGAGAAAAGGAGGTGCAGGGTCCCATTATTAGCTGGAGTTTGGGAAGTGACTCGATAATGCGCTTCCGGCGCAAAGTGAAGAAGAAGAAGTGCATTTTCGATATTGGGCGCGCAAAGGCAAAGAAACGACATTCAGCGCGTTTACATGAGAATCACCTGGACAGTAAGCCAGTTCAGACTGAATCCATGGAGCCAATCCAGAAGAAACAGCCAGAAGAATTAACAGCAAATATCGAGGACTCCTTGCATACTATCAGCGGGTCGGTTTCTGCGAAAATCGATGAGGGTAAGACGCATATTCCACGGAAAACAGTATTGAAACTCGTCACCCGCCATGGGGATTTGGTCATAATGGTGAGTAGCACCCGGGTGAAATGCGCAACTACAGTCGGTTGCGCCTGACCAACCAGAATGAGTAGTACGGGAAAGCGGTTCAAACACATTATGAACACGCGGTAGAGCCTCAAGGTCTTCGATTATGCGTCACCGGTCGAACACTGCGAACGCTTACTCCGCTGTCTGATGAGGCTTATCCAGCAGACCCGCCATGGTCTGCACCTCCAGGGAGTGTTCCTCTGGACTTATACCTTCCCAAGGAGGGTCATCCGCAATGTATAGAGGACAACATTTTGGGCGCTGCAAGACTAATGCGACTGGCAGATCCTTTGTGGAATCCATGCTCACCTCTGGACATGGAGTTCGATCCGATTTTTGCTGAATCGGATTGTGAGCCTGAAATAAGCAGCATCCACAGTGGGCGAGACGATTCTGAATCGGATACTGAGACCAGTGATCTCGAAAGGAGATTTACATGTGCGGGACTATTGATGAGGATATCTCGTTCGTTGACCGTTACAAACACCGACAATTAAAATCACTGACTCTCCAGATTTGCCGATGGTAGTGTACAGCAACATATATGCGTTCTCATTCATACGATTGCCCTGACAGCGTCCCCTCTATCAAATTTCATTCAATTGCCAATAATGGATACTATCATGTTGCACCCCTCCTTCATTTATCCTTTTTGCTTTCCTTCTCATTGGTGTTGGAAGCTGCAGCAGGTGGGGTCTTCCCATTCTTGCTCCTTGTTGGCTCCTCCTCCTCGGCCTCGGACTCCTCTTCCTCATCCGCTCCTTCTTCACCGACTTGTCCCTACATAGTACATGTTAACAATTATATGTCGATGACCTCAACAGCATGAAGCATATCGGTTCCACTCACAAATTCATTTCTACGTCGCTTATCTTCAGGGTATATCCATTTTTGATAGAGGTACACCAGAAAGATGACGTCGTCTCGTAAACATGCCAATCGATGAAGAGTCGGCATCTGCAAACAAAATGTGTGAATGGCAGAGTGGATAACTAGCGTCTTCAAAGACATACCTTTATCACGAATGCAAACAGGTCATCTAAAGAAGACACGCAACGTCAGTCTCTTTTGTAATGGCATTTCATGTCATAATGGCAACGCCGGCTAGAGCATACCTACGAAGGTGTTCAATGCTAGAAGTGGAGATGTAAGATGATAAATGATCACATGCTCATCTCGAAAGAGTTAATCAGGGTAACCCCTCATGCGCACCTTTATACATGAATGTTTTCCAGGGCATATGCGCCACCGACTTCAATTTATAGTTGATGAACAATTGCGGGGTCATGGTGATGAATCCTGTTATCAATTAGAGTCGACATTATGTTGACAGAGTAGCTACAACACTTGACCTACCAAATGCGTAGACAAACCCAACCAAAGTTCCCAGAACATAGGAATACCAACTCTTATGTTCCTGGTAGAGAAGCGAATATATGGCATAACCCGCCAAGCAGGGATAAAGAGCATACGAAAGGTACTTGAAAGCCAGCTGAAATGACGGGGTAGCAAGGTCATTATTCATACGACACAGAGCTGAATGATACGGAGACCCCACCTCATCGTACTCTTGAGTTTTCGATACTAATTTCGAAGGCTTCACCCGATCGATAAACTCCACAAAGGGGAACGTGCTCTTGCGCTTTAATTTGGGATTTAGGGACAGTCATTTGACAGATAAATAGAGTCACTCTTACCTGCACAATCACCGTCTTTTGAATCTTCCATGCTTCAATTAACAATCCCACTCCAGATGAAATTACAACCATCCACGAAGTCTCGTTATCCAAAAGATACAAGAAAATGACCGCCTGGAAGAATACATTGAGGACAATCGTACGGAAAGATAGTCCCTCCATGTTTTTACGCTTCTGCCAAAATTGAATATCTAAAACGATGTACAGTGGGTTTCAGTGCACTAAATGGCTGCATGGGACATGAGATTCCATACCATTTTTGAAAGCAAGAAAGTCGAAGACGCTATGTAAAAGAGATACAACCATCGTTACACCTAAAAGAATTGGGTTCGTCTCCAGGAACATGCGCTACAGATATAAATGTTAGCAGAGGCGAAATTGAAAGGACCCGGCTTTGAATGCAGTGGCCTACCTTCATTTCATCTGTTTCAGAGGAAGCAACTCCCATCATAGTATTCTGCATACGGAAGGACTCTTCGAACTGCGAATACATTTGATATTTCCACCAGGCCATTGGCGTGTATGATAATGTCATGTTGAGCGTTCTGTGGCAACCGCCGTTGCGTCAGAGCGGCAGTCCAGCTGAATGTAAATGCCTGCTTACTTGACAGTTGTGTTGATTGGACTCAGTTGATCACTCAACAGCCAGAAGTCATTAACATAAAACAACGGAAAGTAGTGTTTGCCATCGTGCGTTGTTCGAACATCTAAAAAAAAGTGGGCTTATTAGTACCTTGTCGGGTATATATGAACCATATCGAGAAATACTTACTTCGCATAAGCTGTGGCGGTGTTGCAGCAGGTATGGGATCTTTGGAGTTAACGATGCTGATCGTCACATTAGGCCACCAGTAAGATAAAATGGTCGTTTCCTCATTCGTATCGTCATCCTCTTCCTGCGGCTGAGAAGGCAATAAATGTTACAGTTTGTCTGCAGGCATTGTACCAGAAACGGGAGAAAAAACGCACCTCTTGAACATCAGCATCTTCAGCTTTGGAAACCAAGCTTCTCATCTTCTTCACTTTCTTTTTCGGCATGTACCTCGTAAGCTCTGCCGGTGGAATTCAGTTATTCACTTATGAACTTCACGAATGCGAATGGTGGCATCGTACGTTTTCGGTAATACAGTGTGGATTCCTCGTCAAACGTTTGATCCTTACGATCCGGAGAATGACCGGACACCGTCAGAAATATATGGGCATACAGACTGCCATTATTTTGCACACTCTATTTGGCCCAATATGAGATAGTTAGGTTTATGAATACCACGTTCATTCGACAATCTTCTATTCACCTCCGGCGCATCGATCTGCAGATCCTTTCGTCGCTCTTCCCAGTCTCCGTAGACTATGTTGCTTTCTTTCCATATCAAGTTCGCCTGTTGGAGGCTTGACAGGTATTCATTCTCCGCAAGAAATACATGCAGGTCCTATTAAAAAGATGTGAGTGAACTTGTCTATTGATATTAGTTAACGATAACAGGCATTCTAACGCACCGTTGACCTGCCATACTCCCATAAAGGAAGTAAAGCGTTGGGAACAACTTTCCCATTTGGCGTTGTCGCAGGCACAGGTTGATTGGATCCTCTAAAGGAAGCTTTTTGTTGCCCGTTAGTGAATGTCTAGAACACCTTCAAAACCACTAAAACGAGTGCTCACAAGCGAAGAAATTCACGACCCAATATATCAGCACTATGCGTCCTAAGGACTGAATGATTGACATGAAACCTCCCCCATTCTGTTGTTGGCCCGGAGCTTGACCCTGTTGGGTCTCAGCAGGTGGTTGCGTATCGGCCATTAGGGGCTAGACAAGCTGCATAACAGGAACCTAACGGTTACGCTAACCTCATGGGGGACGGTGGGTTGGCATGTCAACAAGAGGCAGCCGCCGTGCGCAGTAAATTTCAGAATCGCTATAGCCATTATCTACAAATGATTTACAATAATCACAGCTAAACATAAGCTGCTATCTAGGAGTCCACCACGATCCCGCCGCATCTCCCCCAAGGCTCAACCTAGGTGGTGTATCAGAAACCACTCTATCTTTCTGACTACGAACAACTGCGTCATCCATCATGGTTGACTCCCCAGACTCTGACTCTACATCCTCCTCCGCTTCTCTCTTTCCAGCTTCAATTAATCCCAAGTCCGGAACCGAAGGAGACCTGAGCTTCTCTCGGCGACGCTCCTTGCGAGAGAAAGCGAATAAGAGACAAACACCACCAACCTTTGATGAATTAAATTAGTATCCAAATGGATCGAGTGAGTACGGACTGGGGAGAACCACTTACGATGACTAAAAATGCTAACCCAACCGTTGCTCCTGCCACCGCACTTTCTACCGCAAATTCCCTAAATAGAATAGCGCTACCGACTAATGTTGCGGTTGTGAAGCAAACATAATATGTTGGGGTCACAATAGCAGTTGCAAAGACGTTCAATGCCACATTTAGCGTATGAATTTGCAACGCGCCCGAGAGTACGATGAATCCGATCAATAAGTACAAGCGCCAATCCCGAAGAAGAGCCGGGGCATCGGCCGGATTCGAGACAGTAAACACAATGGCAGAACCCAGACCCTGAGTTGCTAAGACAACGAAAGCGCCAACAAGAGAACAGACGGTAATCGGTATGATAGGATGTTTGAGTCCCCATCGTGGGGTAAGGTAAAATATCAGAACACAGACAACTAGCACGTTGATGCCGCACCAGGTCAAAAAGCCTAAAAGCGGAGGAGGTCGATATTGTGCCATGTACCACTGTGCTGCATGCTAGGTCTACGCACCAGGAGTCAAGACGTTATCGAAAAAGCTGGCCAGGGTAGTGGTAGAGCTCCCTGCGGGGGCGTGCAGGACAAGAATGGTAGCCCCAAGAACGCAATGAAAGCACCCTATTTTTGCCTATCAAACAGGAAGAGAACAGCAAAACTGAGCAAGGACATGCAAATATGTAACATCGACGAGATACCGCTTACTGAAAATGACAGGCGCTCCTTGAGGATCACGGATGAGAGGATCGCACTGATAACTACCGAAAGAGCTCCGAGGGGGGTTACAAGCACTGCCGGGGAGAAGGCGTACGCCGCCATATTGCAAATTTCCCCAACAAGCACTAAATACGAGACGAGTTATCTCTGGATTTTAGCATATTCATATCTGTACGAGTCACTTACTCATTACCATGCCAGTCCACCACATGACGCTTTTAAGATAGGCATGCCCTTCTCCGGGTCGGTTGCCAGAATATGTGTTCGCATTGAGAAGACCCTTCTTCTTGATAACAAAGGACACGCCAATGAAGAGGGCCGATGTCAACGCTAATGTGATGCCCACCACTTTATGCCATGGTGGGGCACTGGGAGAGGCAGTCCCCCCCGCCATTCCAGTGTACGCGGTCGGTTGATGGGGTCCGTGATGAAAGCGTTAACTTGAATAAAAAAACTGAAACAAGATGCTAATTGGCAAGTGCGAAATTGGGCGATCGTTCGCCCCCACCTTATTATACTCACAGCTAAGCCACAAAAGTACGTCAGCCACTTCACCGTCATCCCTCCGCCATTGTAGTCTTTCCTACTCAAATTATCCTCACCGATCAAGTCCTGTTGCGGCACTTTGGTGGCATGTTGATATATTCCAACCCATCTGCTGCTCGCCGATGTTATTAGCAATAGTGTCAAGTCAGCGGAAGAATATTACATGCACGCATGTTCGCAACAAGATTGGCTCTAATCTTACGTTTACCTAGTCAACCCAGTTCTCAAAGCCAGGTCTGGGTCTGCCCAGGATTGCGGACATGTGCAGTAGCCACAACTATAGTTGTCGCGCTCCATGATCGTTCCACAGTGCTGTCGATTAAGGTAATTCGCTCGAAACAATTCTGTAGAAAAGGGTTGCGTAGGACATCATGATATATGTGACAGTAGCAGTTTGATTTGGCTAAAAGACAAATGTCAATACCCTATACGTATCTCCAACAATATCGGATTCATTTGTTTATCTTCATGTGGATATATGTTTAGTCCGATTGGAATCCAAGATCCAATCAATTGGCGAGGCTTCGACTGCCCCCCGTCAAGCTTGTGACAAGGCTTTGACATGAGCCTCAACGTTTGTTCTTTAAACACTCGTCAAAGATAGTTATGCCAATGGGTTCTTCCCTACACTAGCTGGCTCGGAAATTGCGTTGGAAGAATTGCGCTAACTTTCGGTTCTTCTGGCCACCTCACCTGTCAGCGGGAGTGGGTAGCGAGCCCAGTGGTCAACCTGCTGGCAGCTGCCAGGCTACAGGCTTCCAACGGTGAACACCTGAAAACGATGGCCACTAGAGATTGTACTTCCACGCTTTGTGAAGATCCAAGAGAATGGGACAAAGTCGCGGTGGGAGAATGGGTGAGATCACTAGGGCTTGACGACCTGGTTGGCAGTTTTTTGGGTAGGTAGAACAATGCATCTTTCTGATATCTTATCGTAACATCGAGATTTGGAGTTGTTGGGCATGCTTGACTTTGACTTACGCGGGCATGCCTCCTACAGACAATGACATTGACGGGACGGTATTGCTGGACGAAATCTCGAGTGAAAGCGTCTTAAGGGAGGAGCTAAATATCACCTCTTTTGGTAACCGGAGAAAAATATGGAGAGGAATACAAGAACTGAGGAAGATGCTGGGGATAGAATACAGCTTCTCGGTACTCAACAGCCCTACCGCTTCGCTCGTCACCCGGCAATCCGGGGCAAATACTCCACCGGGTTCCGTTCCTGCCACTTTTTCTATCGACACCCCAGTGTTCCCACCGTTGCTCCCAACATATTCGATAGCGAATTCCTCTTCATTCCCGCTGCCAGACACAACCGAGGGTTCTCTAGGGTCCCAAGAACGCATTAAGCAAGAATTTTCCAGATCACATAGTACATCGGAAGTACCAGGCGGCCTACCGTCATCGCGATCAGAACTGCCTATTTCCAAGCCCAAAACTTATATGGGAATTGCCAGCGCCCGTTCAGCCAAGTATTGTAACTCGCAAAGTACCGACAATTGCATATGTCCAAGCTATGATGACGCCATGGATATCGCCGCGCTATTTTTTGATAGATCCGCGCGCAAGGTATCCCAGAAAGTTCATGATGATAATGATGACTTTGTGTTCATTAGGAAGCGAGGTAAAGTTGGGATGATTTGCTGTTATTCCGGGCTCGAGATCTCATAGTGGTGTATAACATAGCTACTCGGCCACCGTTTTCATCGTGTCAGACAATCGCCCAGGTCGACTGCTGAATTGAATGCTCGTTCTATCAGAGCTCGTGTTAACGGTACTTTCATTTTCCACGTATAGTCCGCCATCAAAAGGATGCTAAGACAGCCAAACGTGACCTATGAGGAGCCGCAGAACCGAGAAACCTCGCCTGACGGTGGCCTAATTGCAATTTGGAGACCGCCTCTGAAGGCTGCAAATCATTGGGTGCGCATGTTTAAGACCATGAACGGCGAACTCAAAGGTAGCTAGCTTCAGATTTCTCATCGGTTAATGCTCTCCCGATAACCCTTATCTCGTGTCTAGATGTGGTAGATAATTCCGGTCGATATGCAAAAGCCGAGACTGGCTCCGTGGAAGATGCTGATCCCCGTCACATGACAATTGGTAACTCAAAGGCACCTATGCTTATTAAAGGGCATGGCTTCGCACCGCGGGTACCCGGGGGATACGGATGTAAGCGCCAGCGCCTGGAGAAAGAAGAAGATGATGAAATCTTGCCTCTGTATGGAGATTCTGAGACTGACGATTACGAACACGACTCTGAATGGGAAGAGGAATGCCGAGAAGATGAGCGAGCGGAGATAAGGCGCAAGGGGAACCCTGCCGATTTTCAAGCGGAGCCTGGGTCTATTCCCGATCTGAATGCGTCAACTTTCGAGAGTTTGAGGGAACCGATGGTCACAATCGAGATGGAAATTAATGAGGAAGAGGCAGAAGAAGAGAAGGATGGCGAACATGACTTGGATCAATTTGCTAGGAATGGCAAACGACGAGGATTGCGAAAATGGCCCTCATCGTTACAGATAGGATCCGGTCGGAGAAATGTGAAAACCCCCCTTCCGATTGTTGTTGGCAGCACTCGCTTTCTGTCTACCGAAGAGATTCGGTTAATCATCGACGAGGAAATCAAAGGTTTTGAAAATAGGTGGCGTGTACGGGAATTACCAAAGTTAGAAAAGAAGGCATATAAACTTTGGAAAAATGAGCGATTTCTTTTGGAGGACAAGAAACTGGCGCTAGAGGATCTGCGAACCCGAAGATTTTCAAAGCAACTTGATGGGTATCTTTCATATAAATGCAGTACCGCCCGCGAAATCAAAGCTAAATGCGCCAATCTGGAGGCGACGGTAGAGGACATGTGCAATTTGAAGTGGGTTATCGAACTCTTTCAAGGAGAAAGGCCTCCAAAGCGGGTGTCAGAGAAGGTAAGCGCTCCTCACCGGAAGCGCGACGAATCCTCTTTTGCAGAAGAAGACGAACACTGGAGTGATTTCATAGCAAGCGAAGATGAATTTGCCGAAATGGACAATGCGGTGGACGAAATGTCCAGTGATGGAGAACGCTTAGACAATGAAACCCTCTCAACACGAATAGACCGACCTCGTTCGCCAGTGCGATGGAGTAAGCGGAAGTCTGATGATCAACGCACGTCGCCGAAAGTAGATGTCAATAGAAGCACCGGGAGGGGTACATTGTACGAAGAGCCGTCAGATCAAGAAACTAATGAAGAGGAATTCGAAATGTCGCTCATACCAGAATCGGAACCACTCGATTGGGAATTAAATGCCCTGCCGGAATCTCAACCTGTAGTGAAGTCGGTAGCCGCGCCAAGCTTAGGCAATAGATCACGAAGCAAAACCCCGAATGCACGCCCTTCAGCTTCGATGGACATGGACGTCGAAAATCGCGATGTATCTCCTGAAGAATCGGAAGAGGAAGATGTATTAATAACCGGCTTCACTTTTCCGGTTCAGCAAGGTCAACCCTCCTGCCGATCTGTTAATGGCGAGCAGCATGGCTCAGCATCGGAATCCAAACTTTCAGATGTAGCCTCCAATGGCTCAGTTGGGAGGAATGATGCTGGTACGGAAGGCCAGAAATACAGCGATCCAATTCTCATAGAATCTGATGATGAAAAGTGGAGCGAACTGCAGTCAGAATCGGGAACATCTGCCGGCCGGAGACCTTCATTGGTGCTGGCTGATCTTCGCGCCGCCCAAAAAGCATTCTCACAGCATCAGAAAGAGAAGATGGCTAGCGAACAGCAGGGAAAGATTAGGAATAATGTAAATAGCACGGCGTTGAAAGCGGGATTGCCATCTAGTGGCGCGAAATCTAAACGAGAAGCTAAGGGGAAAGATGTTGAAACAGCTGGCAGCAGCAGATACAAGGAAAATGAATTTCAAAGGAAGATTGATAAGCACTTTCTCTCGAGTTGGGCAAACGGTGAGTTCAAATTGAGGGCAATCGACTCGTGCCTTCTGAGGGTTTTCTGAGGTTTTTACTTGGTAGAACCTGTGGATGAGGTTTACGCAAGGATCGAGCACATAAGGAATAAATCACTACTTGGGGAGATTCCTACGAGGTTAGAATCATGTTGGTCCTTGATGACTTCAGACGCTTGCTCTCATCGTCATAACTCTCTGTTCTAATCTATAACAAAATTTAATTCCAGCTCGAAAGCGCGTTACGATCTTCAACTGATCACAGAATACATAGTTTTCCTCTCTCATACACGTGGTAACCGTCAGCTGGCTCACTCTGACCAGAGGCCCGTATGGGACGCGCGCGCGGAAATGCTTGACATGTGGCCTGACGACGCGGCGGCTATAGAAGGCATAAATCAATTTGTTACATGGCGTCTTGAGAATGTTGAGGAAAACGAGGGGTCCGTAAGCTACCATTCACTTACGGGTGCCGAAAGTTCAAGAGAATCCTGTGATCTGTCAGGCGGAGAATCACACAGCGGGCAGCCAGGATCCAGCATCAAAAAACAACGCCTCTTTCTGGCTGAGGACGATGATAACAATGCTGGCACTGGGATGTTGAGTAGTAAATCATCGGACGGAGATGTCGGACGAGAAAGTGGCGCAATAAATGGTGAGGCCGAACAGAATCTGTGTGTAGTACGATTGCATTCTTATAAACTCTCATCAGGCCTGAAGCGAAAAATATACCGTCCGTCCATTCCGAACAGAAAGAAAAGCAAATCCTCCAACCGACGAGTGCCTAGTGATGACAGCTCATCGGATGACCAAGTAGTGTACATAGACAGTGACTCGGCAAGTGATGGTGCTACCGGTAGTAGGCAGAAAGGGCGTCGAGAGATCAAGGAGATCAGGCCTATGAACGATCTCACCCGCAGAATCCAGAAACAAAGAGGGGAACAAGAAGAAGCAATTCGTCGCAGGGCCAAAATGTAAAGTTTCAGCAGCGCTGATAACAAAGATAGCTTCCGCAAGCAGTAACATCGGATTTGTGCACCTTCAGACAAAGCAGTCGTTTGAGTCTAACGGAGCGAAAGGTACAACCCATTCTGTCTAGCCCTTGAATGCTCCTCTAATATATGTCACGTCATTCCTCAAGATCATTGTCAATTTGGGGCACGACGAGTCAGAAGAGGATATTCTTGTTCCAGACTTTATAGCTGGAGAGCTCAAGGAACATCAGATTGAGGGGATCCGCTTTCTTTGGAAGAACATCGTGATGCTGAAGCAGCCATCTGCAGACGGACAGTCAATGAGACATGCCGGATGCATCTTAGCCCACGCAATGGGATTGGGTAAGTGTCACTATCTTTATGTCCGCAGGAGTAGAATGGTAAGAATTGATCTGGTTATCTTCATAGGCAAGACGATCCAGGCCATTGTATTCATTTTTGTGCTAATGCGTGAGATCAGGGCTGACAGCAAAGCCATTCCGGAGCATTTGCGGGTATGTTGGGTGCCACCCTTGCAATTCTGTGCTTCATTGCCCCCTCCTCCCTGATTCAATGGTTCGCCTCACTGTTTGAATACATTATAGGCCGGCCGAGTACTCATTGTCGTGCCTGCCAGTGTGGTGACAAACTGGTGGGTTAATATTGACATCTTGATATGTCGCTCGCTGGAGAATAACGTACCGGTCGGTTAGGTTGCGAGAGTTTCTCCAATGGATACCAGAGTCTGTGATGCAAGATGTGCTGCGTAATGTTGAAACATTGACCTGTAGGTATTGGTGGCGATTTGGATATTTCCTGTAGTTGGCACTCATACGATCATGACCATATCTCGTAGCCGTGGGAAAGACGATGCCGCAACGACGGAAAACCATTGAAAAATGGCATTCTGAGGGAGGAGTATTGATTACGGGTTATAATATGTTGCAAGAGCAGTGGAAGCAATCAAAGAAGGCCAGTGACGAGTTGGTGGCAATGCAACAGTATGAGATGGCACAAGGCGGCGATCCCACTCGCATTCAAGCGACCGTGTCTAAATACGAAAATGTGAAAGGATGGATCTTTGAGGGTACTAGTCTTTTAGTGTGCGATGAAGGGCATTTGGTACGTAAAACTCAGTATCGCTGTCGTTACTTGATTTCCTGTCATTAAGCTCCTATCTAGATCAAGAACTCGAAGTCATTGCGGTCTCAATTAATGAATAACTTCCAAACTCCTTCCCGAATATGTCTCACTGGATTTCCTTTGCAGAATAGTCTCTCTGAGTATTGGTGAGTCCCTGTAAGATTGTTCAACGGAGATGTGACAAAACAGTTTCTCATGTTAGAATATCTCAGGTGCATGATCGATTTTGCGGTGTCAATGTTCTTGGGGACTCATTCCGAATTCCGAAATAACTACGAGAATCCTATTGCGAATGGTCTTCATGCTGATTCCACGCACTCTGATCGAATATTGTCTCGGAGGAGGATGTACATGTTGACGAGATTGATACACGACATTGTCCTACGAAAGGATAATTCACCTCTGAGACGGGAGCTGCCCGAAAAAACGGAATTTGTGATCGTCTGCAAGCTGACGGCGTTGCAGCACGAGGCTTATCGCGTAAGTATGAAAGGTTGGCCGCGTAGACATGTCTGCACTTTAACTAATGCTCTAAACGTGTCAGGCTTATCTTCAAACCGTGGAAAGTGGCTCCACATTCTCTAACATTATCGCGAGAATGCATCCCTTGCTGTTGCTATGTGGACATCCAGGCGTATTCAAGGTGCGTATTCACCCCTCATATAGCGGTGTGGATAAGCAGGCATCAGCTAATATAATGACTTTGGCAGAGGGTTGTTGACGAGAAATTGGCAAAATTTGAGAAACTCGCAAAGAACATCATTCGCGGCAAAGCGTCCTCGTCCCGGCGCGAGTCATTATTGAGTGAGCCCCAACCTGACACTGATTCGACCCCCACATCCATTACCGCGGCCACCTCAATAGCTGACGTCGATCCTGAATTGGATGGCGACGCGGAAGATATCATCCAGGAAGATAATGTTGATCCGTAGGTCGCTCGTCTCCCGATACGCTGAAATACAGTCTTATGATGCATCTCGTCATAGAGGGTTACTCCGAACATTGCATCCGACTTTCGACCATATTTTTTCAAAGTACCAAGGTTGGTCACTCGATGTTACGCAGTGTTATGCACTCGTGCCTGATCTACCATTTTTCATCCAGATATCCTTTCCCTGGAACACTCAATCAAAATGCAAATCACAATGCAGATAGTTCACAGTGCGCGAAGAAACAAACAGAAGGTGTTGATCTTTTCAAGAAGTGTGCCAACATTGCGTAAGTAGTTGATGATGACGATATCATTACCGCGCACAAGTTATATATCACTGAAAATCCATGGGAACGTAGATTATATCAAAGATACAATCGATAGGCAAGGAATTAAAACATTCCTCATCAAAGGCGATGTCCAAGCCACGGTAGATTGAATCAAATAGCCACGTCTGTTCCTTCGTCATGTACTAACCTGCTTTATAGGATCGCCAAAAGCTTATCGACGAGTTCAACAAATCATCCATAGCAACTGCTTTTGTGATTTCCACCCAAGCCGGTTCAGTAGGCGTCAATTTGCAAGGAGCTACCCGCGTTGTTTTGTTTGACATAGGCTGGAACCCATCTGATGCCGAGCAGGCAGTCGCCCGAGTATGCAAGAGCTGCAGTCTTCCTTTTTGCTGTTTCAAAACTGAAATAGGAACCACGAATTATTATAGGCTTATCGGTATGGGCAAAGAGAGCCCGTGTTTGTTTATCGATTGCAGACTTGTGACACTTTCGAAACAACACTCTACAAAAACAATATTCATAAGCTGGGCTTGTCCAAGTCAGTTTCCCTGCCGCTAGTAACGCTGCTGGAGTGTAAACTTTAACTCATTTTACTTCCAGGCAAGTGGTCGATAAGAAGAACACGAGCAAAAATTACACGAAGGCCGAAATGAAGAAATATTTTGAGCCGCCGCCTAAAGACCGAGAATGGGAAGTCGCCCCAGAAGAAGAAGACTCTCTACGGAATAAAAAGGATCCAGTCTTGAATGACATTCTTACTGTGTGCCGGGAAGGATTAGTTCGAGTTAGGGAACACGAAGACCTTTTGCAGGAGATAGAGGATGAAATGGATGAAGCTGAACGGGCAGAAGGGGAACGTGCTTTGGAGGAGGAACGAATAAGACGAAAGGAGGGCAGACGAGGTGGCCCACCGCCACCACCACAAACACACTCTACATCTACCTTTGTAGAACCAACGCTGCTACCTCCTCCTGGCGGGCAAGCGATATCCACCGACCAACCTTCTCAGGGGCCCGCCGCACCAGTCCTTCCTGGCAAAAGTGGCCATGTGTCAGAAGACACTATTCCGATCCCGCGCACAGGTATGCACTATCGCTACAAAAGTTGGTACTACCCAGGAAATCCGAAAACTAATGGAGACGTGTATAGCAGGATCAACAAGTTCGACAACAGTAGAAAGCTTGACATCTCATGCCCAAATGATCGACTCGAATCTAGCGCCTCTGGCGCGCTGGGCAGAGTACAAGCAACACCAAGAGCATCTTGCCCACTTGACCACGTTCGCCGGAATCCACGAAAGGCCACCAGTATTTGTGAGTATGTTTTCGGCAAGGCCTAGTACAACGGCCAGTTTCCCACCTGCCCCAGCGATGACCGCGGCTCCCCTACATGGTCCCGACCTTGGGACCGTCGGTACGTCATCCAGTACAAGCGCTCCGATGCAAATTCCCCATCCAATGCACGCCACATCATTTTCTCAACCAACATATCGATACTCTGCAATACCTGCAGGTGGTCACTGGCCCCCACCATCCCCTTATGGGCAACCACGTCCTCCAAGCCACCCTGGTGACTTTTCTCAGTGGACGTCTCCAGATTTCTGGTTGCGACAGTTTGCGAGGCCACAGGGTTGATAGCCCCTTGATTCATAGCACTCAGAGAGAGTTGATTTGGATGTAGAAACTATCTAGTAATAACTTGTTTGCAGTGTATACTTTAATTGCTTGTAGAATATTGTAAATGCACAACACTGGTCAAATTTCGTGGATTGCTGCGCTCCCGTGATTGAGTCATCCCGCCAGAATGGCTGCCGTTCATATTCCAACAACTTTAACTTGTTGAGTGTGCGGATTTTGAAAATGCAATCCAACAACCATCAGCAAACCCTACGGGAGCTTTACCCGCCAATCGAGCCGTACGAAACAGGATTTCTCAAGGTCTCTGAAATTCACACCATCTACTGGGAGACCAGTGGAAATGCCGCGGGAAAACCGGTGGTTTTCCTGCACGGAGGTGAGTCCTACTAGGCGTCCGAGCTCTGCCCGACGAGGTATTTTGAATAATTTGAAATTATAGGACCCGGAGGTGGAACATCTGGGGATGATCGGTACCGTGTTTTTGTTAAGTTTTTTTTTAAAGGCAGGCTTATGAATTTGGGCTCTTTCAGGCGTTTTTTTGATCCATCTGTTTATCGAATTGTTCTTTTGGATCAACGTGGATCAGGCAAAAGTACACCGTGCGTAACTTTGTTGCCAAATATGACGCGGAAGCGGACGATTAATGCATAATATTAGCATCGCTTGCCTTGAGGAAAACGATACTTGGTCCTTGGTATCGGATGTTGAGAAATTGCGGTGAGGTTTAGATCCTTGTTCTGCTTGCTGTGCTTGCTGTAGTAGTCTAAGGCTGTATTCTCTCATTAAAGCAAACATCTCAATATTGAGAAGTGGCTAGGTTCGACACCTCTTGCATTTGCGGTCAATCTACCGCGCCTGATTTAATTTCAACCACTCTTTTGACATTTAGTTTTTGGCGGTTCGTGGGGGAGCACATTAGCACTGTCGTATGCTCAAAAGTACCCGCAGAACGTGAAAGGGCTGATATTACGCGGAATCTTCCTGCTGAGACGCACTGAGCTGCAGTGGTTTTACCAAGAAGGTGCCAGCAATATCTTCCCGTACGTAATTTAATTAGCAAGACATCTTCCCCCCAGACTAATCTCAATGACAGGGATATCTGGGAGTCTTACTTGGAACCCATTCCCGAGTCAGAGCGTGGGGACCTCATCGGGGCCTACTATCGGCGTCTTACCGGAACTGACGCGGAAGAGCAAATGCGTTGCGCAAAAGCATGGAGCAAATGGGAATGCGCGACTAGCAAGTTGTACATAGGTGTGTTCAACACTGGGATAGCCCAAAAATGGTTTCCATTTTAAACAAAGTCACATCAGATCCCGAGCATATCAAGAAAGCCGAAGAAGACAAATGGGCTGTTGCCTTTGCCCGCATCGAATGTCATTACTTTATAAACAAGGGATTTTTTGACAGCGATGGCTACCTTTTGCAAAATGTGGACAAGATCAAGCATCTCCCATGTGTGTCCATTATATTGGGTTGAGGATGACAAGGCATTAACGCTAAATCGTGTCCTGCAATCCAGGTGTTATTGTTCAAGGGCGTTACGATGTTGTTTGCCCCGCACAAAGTGCTTGGGACCTGAAAAAACAGTGGCCAGACGCGGAGTTCCACATGGTAAAAATACCATGTATCCTCTCCTCATCATTCGCAAGATTGTACTGATCGACCTCTTACAGGTACCTGATGCTGGACACTCTGCCAAGGAAAAAAGCATAACCGCCAGATTGGTAGAGGCTGCAGATAAATTTAGAGAGCTGTAGTGAAAACTAGTTTAGAAGATGACGATTTGCATGGATCGGATACCCAAATGTTGCTTTGCAAGGGTGTAAGAATAACGAATGTGTACGTTGCAATCGTAAGATCACCTCATTTTTTCGAACCTTCAATGTGTATAGCACAAGCATAATGTTATCTGCGGACAAGTTAAAGGAGCTGCAGCATAGGAAAAACCTCCCGCAAAATGAGCAACGGTACATTATTTGTTTTCGGACGAGCCCCAAAATATTTGGCCATCCATAGTATTGTACTTTGACTATTGACAATTAGGTAGAATAAATACATTCGCATATCCTAAACACATTTGAATAGAGCATCGCCACCACTGAAGTATCAACCAACTACCACTGATCCTTTGGAATGCTCACGGTAGAGTCCGAGCTGTCACCACTGGACCGTATCCCTTTCACAAGCCGACGTAGTTTCCCTTCTTGCTTTCCTTTTCCTTCTACATTCTTTCCCCGGAACGGGCCCGCACCTGCCCCTACCAGACCATCAATCTTCATGACAATGGCATCTAATTCGGTCGCCCAGATTTGTCGTTCTGCGCTAGTCAGTAAGCCTGATGCGAGGGCGCGGAGGCAAAAATCTCGTTTTGGTATCAGATATGTGTCCGGGCCGCCGCCAAGAGATGTAAGTCTCGTGGGGGCGCTCAAAGCTGCTTGACGAGTAAATCCTAAAACGGGGGCGTTGGCGGGAGTTGATCCCAGTGAGGTGAGAGGGAGAAATCCGCAGGCTAAAGGTGCTGCTGCAAAAAAGTTCGTATCATTAGGGGATGAACGGGGAGTGTCAAAACTAAGGAAACATGTTTACTCACCTGTATCGCTAGGAGAACCAATCATTCCAAGGGCCCAGTCATCTTGCAAAATGCCCCACACTGCAACTGTATCGCCAGTATCTACCGGGATCTCCGCCCAATGTCGAGATTCCCAAGTCTTTGTTATAAGAGTTCCAGACTCCTCCCCCGTACCAACTTTTCGTCGACGTTGCTCTTCCGGTGCAGTTTGTTCACCTTGCCCATCTGAAGAATTTGAGCGAGCGTACGAAGCAATGAAAATGCTTTTTCGCCATGAATTGGTGTCAGAGAAGCGTCCATTCCACCATGAAAACCGTGAACTCGATGCCGAAAGTGCTTTTTCAGGCCTAGGTGTTTTGATGTCTTGGACCGAGTTACGCGCCCCTTCTGAGTTATAGTTACTTATAACGGCCAGCTCTAGATTGCGCTCCTCCATAGGGACGTGATGATCTTTTTCGGGGACTGGAGGATGTTTGGCGATAAGGCTGTGGGCACCCTCACCCAGGAGTAGAATCCGACGACGATGACTTCGTCGATGCATGAATACACCCAGTATTACCAGACCAACCAGGAGAAGACCTGTTGTCACTCCCGCAACTGTTACGGCAATAACGTTTGGCCCAGATGATCGACTAGAGTCTCCGGCCAAGACGGTACTTGCAGGCGTTGCCGTTGATGTGGCAATTACTGCGGTTGTCGAGACGGATGCGAGAGTGGCACTAGAAGGCAGAAAACTCAATGACGGGAGGATAGGACTGATTGAAAGGGATGATGGTGTGGTCGAAGGAGTCGGCAAAACTGTGGGCGTCAAGGTTGGTTCACGGACGGGGTTTGACGGTGTTGACGGCACTGGAAGAGAGGGTGCACTATTGCTGGGAGCTTCCGGAAGACTTGATACTACTGGAACGCTCGATATGACACCAGCGCACTGGACAGCAAACTGGTTCTGAAATTAATACACCTTTTGAATACATGATGCTTGATGGAAAACTAGCGCGGGAACAACGTTATACAGTACTCACACTCACCCTCGGACTCCCACTGACGCCGGCCAAGACGCTCAAGCATCTAGTACCACTCCAACTCAGGCACCTCTCAAAGAATACTTGCCCCATAGCGTCTCCGCACACTGCTGCATTGCTTTCATCCACTTCTCGCCCTTGTTCTCTTCGTTTACGGCTTTGATCTCGCACATCGCTAATAGCAGTCTGCAAACAAGACAAGGTGCAGTCGACCGGTTTCGGAGACGCAATTGGTGCAGGCGCAACTGGTACGAGCTGACGCGGCTTGAGGCAAAGTACGTCCTCGGAAGGTAGCGGCATCGCACAAGTCGGCCACGACCCCGAGCTATGTACAAAAACAAGAGCTGGATGGGTTTACGACAAGCAAAGGCGGGAAATTTCCCAGGCAGGCGGCAAGTAAGACATGTTTTTGAATGGATAGTTAAATCAATCATCTATCCGGACGGTGGAAAGCATATTAAAGCATATTCGGCCTCCAACTTCGAAGCCAAAGAATTCTCGATCTCCGACTGGGACGTGACGCGTGAAATGCGCGTTCTTCTGCGCAGCAGAGTCCACTTCTCACTTCTTTATCCAACATTACACAGGAATATCGGCCTGTGAAAGCGCAGTAGCTCCAATGCATTGAAGGAGTCAGAGCTATCCACCTTATAGATGGTCAAGTGTTTATTGCAGCGTATGCAGAACAAAGAGATAAGCAATTACTTTCTGAATATCGCAAGTGTACAGGCAGCAAGGCGTCCGTCATTCTGTACACATGCTCTGAAGCGATGACCGAAATTGGCCATCAAGACTCCCCAGTTTACCGCATTTTAAAACTGTTGTTCCAACAATTCAAATATGCATCCCCTACATACCACCACGTTTCATCGATTGCCTAAGGCACAATAGAGCGGGACTAGAGGACTATATTCCGCTTTCCGAGTATTCACTTTCAGTCACTGAACATTGCATGCAACTAGAAATCGGGCTGACCGTTGGTAACTTTGGGTGAATTTGCGCATGGCACTGTGCAAAATCCAAGGTGTTAAACCATGACCCTTAATTCGTCGATAACCTTAACCTGTCTGTGGACTAAGCATTTCGACCCTTTAAAAGAGATGTTCGCTAATTCCCAGAAGGAACCTACATGTAACCCTCTGCATCCCGGTTCACGGCACTCACATTCATTATGCCCTTCTAAAGATGACAAAGTCTTTGGGAGGCTAGAAGAACTCGGGGATAGACGTAGCCAAGTGCGAAAGTTTACTGAGTAATTGACAACACAGTTGATATGCCCAATACATGACAGATAATGCGAAGTCTCTCAGTGAGGAGAATCGGGTGTGGTTCTTGAGCAAGCCATACCCGACATGGGAATGGCAATGGGTCCACCCGCACTCAGAGACCTAGGTTACAACGCCGTACCAGTAATTTGTACTCTGTAGAAGACCGCCAAAAGGTTAACACAATTGGCGGACGGTTAGTGATCAGATTGGTTTCTGTTGTTGAGAGGATGATTGGAGGCAGCCATGTTGTCGATTCATCTCGTCGTTTGACGTGTCTGACCAGACCCACAACGGTTGCAATGTACTGTACCCTCCGCTTGTCATTCAATCCCATGGCGAAGGTGGATATCCATGAAACCAGCGCCCTCCAATTGGATACTTTGATGGTTTGGTCATGCAGTCCCAAACCAGTAGCGAGTAAAATCCGAATTGGGATGCGGATAGCGCTCATCTTTTTGGCATGTGCGTAGAGGCGTGGGCGGCCGAAAACAGCATAGCCACAATAGAGAAAAGAGCAAACTCCAGCTTATTCTATAGACTATGTTTCAAACCTACGGTAAGGAGAGTCATTCTCGTTGTCGTTAGCCTGCTCGCATAGGCAATATGCACCGTATGCTGCGATAACCCGACTTGCTGTGTGATTTTGGGCACTAGGGATTGGATTTCTAAAATGGCGAAGTCGCTGCTTGCAAATCAGATACAGATGCTAAGCATTCCATAATCCCTTAAAAGGAATGTTCGTTAATTTTCATAACCAAATTATCGGAACGGCGGCGGATCCAGCAGATCCAAGCGATTTTTCACGGAGGCCTCCAAGTGTGCGAAGGCAGCACTGCCACTTGATACGCTGCGGCGGGGCCTGCGTAGAGTAGAAATCTTGCGGTGTAGACGGGAGGCTTTGGAATTAGAAAAGATTGGTAAAGGAGCGTAAAAGTCGTCCCTCCCCGCGAGCGGTCGTCTTGCATAAACAGGAAAGCCCATGGCGGAGAAGCAAGAGCCCTTTGCCTCAAGGGCAGCTACCATTGCGCGCAAAGTCCTGCTGCGACACCCTGTTCGTGCAAATACTCTATATAATACAGTGGATCCGGAGCATGACCACGAGGTTCACGCAAAATTCAAGCCATACGAGGTAGGTGACTCTGCAGGAACATGGTCGTTTGCTATCGGTCAACCTGACTTGTGTGCTGCTGCAGAGTATCGCCTTCGAAGAGCCCGATGGACCTGGCCTTCGGAAGCACTATCGGCATCAGACTCGCTTGGTGAGTAAATGATGATAAGGCCCAGATTTGCTTTCCGTAGCTTTGACTGACTTATCCATAGACTCGCATCATCCAAGAACTTCTTCAATACCGTAAGCATTTCGACCATCATCAGTTCGTATTCAATAAACCATCAGCTTTATTGATCGCCGCTTCATAGTTCTTGCATGTGTCATAACTCTTGCGATATCGTGGCTCTACGTTCTTCTTTTCTTTGGATCCGAGAAGCTGGCCGAAGCACGCATCGAGCATTATACCGAGCTCATTGAAGAGGGGCACAGATTAGAAGCTGTGCTGTATGCATTATGGACATGCTTACTAGCGGCGCTCTTACCGGCACTGGTGGTTTTGATATGGGCGGTAAGCATAGTGATAGCTCTTGTACTGGGATTTGCGCCGACCACATCAGCTTATGATTTCTGCTTTTCTGATATGCAGCCTGGAGTTACGGGGTCAGGAATGGTCCAGGTATACATACAAAGTTTGTATTTGCCTTGACCGAATCTGGCACTGACCAATTGTGCAGCTCATTGCATTCCTTAATGGTGCAAATTCAATCACCAAAAGTACTTTGATGAATATGGTAACATTAACACACGCATTGGATGAGATAACATGAAATGCTCACGCGCTCTCCTTTTCTTACGATTTTAGGCTGCACGATTTCTCGGTATCTTTGGAATTGCTGTTGCAGGACTTTATTCTGGAATTGATGGTCCCATGGCCATGATTGGGGCATCGCTCGCAATATTCATAGCGCAGCTTGTGCGAAAAGTGCCCATCTTCCGTCGTTGTAGGTGCCTTCTCTCATTTTGTATATAGCCATCTGGCTGACCATTGTCGCCAAAGACTTTTATGGAGAAAGTCATCCAAAGCATTTGGATGCCGGTCCGGCGGCGTCTGCTGGGCGCAATGCCTTATTCTCTTTCCTTGAGCAGACAGCGCTACGGCTTTTTGCGACAATCGGTGCAGCCGTCGCCATTGCTGCCATCTTTCGCAGTCCGCTAGGTGGAGTGATGTTCACTTTAGAAGAAACGATGAGCTTCTTCGAGCCGCGTATCATGATTAGAACATTATTCTGCACTGTTATTGCTTTTTTGGTTGTTGGATTCGAAGTTGCCAAACACTTTCATTCATTGGAAACCGTGCAAGCTGGGGAGAACGCCGGTAGTTTGCAGTTCGCTCTGTTTCCCGTAAGTAAGATATTTATGCAAACACGGTCTAACGATGACTTAGAAAATTCTTAACATAACCCAGGTCAATGTGGACTGTAACCGAATTACTCCTTTGACTCCTGGAAAGCTTTTGTTGTCGCTCGGTCTTTTTGTCGTTCTTGGTGTTGTGATGGCCTTCATTGGAACCCTCTGGAATAACCTTTTGAGTATGATTCAAAATCTCCGGCTACCATACACCGTTCGCAATTTGGAGCAGACAGCGGCCGCGTCGTCGTGGGTGCGCCATTCACAGAAACAAACAACAGAGGGAGGCAAAAGGCAGCCCCGCAAATTAGTCGCGGTAGCCTCTGACAAGCTGAAATCACGTCGGGGTCTTTTTACGATCATACGTCTAGTTGAAGTCGCCGTTGTCTGCGTCATTACTACGCTGATCGTTGTGCTTTTGCCGACGGCGCCTGGCGTTGATCCGTGTGTCCCCTTGAGCACAGTAACGGATCATGTTCGAGATACTACACCCACCGAATGCCTAGAAGGTGTGGAAATTAACTCCACAGCGATATCCGATTCAAAGTTGCGAGAATGTTTGCGAGGATTTGGCGGTGTTTGCCTGCCGCCAGATTTGAAGAATGAATATGAGCATGTAAGTTTCACAGCAAGGTCATCTTCTCCAATGCTTTCACCCGCCTGTGAGCTTTCGTACTTACTTTGACTGTCCCTGCAGAGCATCATCCATAGTTTCTATCGACCTCTGGAGGTTGACGCAGCCCGAAATCGAACGATCATTGAAGAACAACCAGGAGGTGGTGAAGG
Organism: Spizellomyces sp. 'palustris'; assembly: GCA_006535965.1. Lineage (NCBI taxonomy): Eukaryota > Fungi > Chytridiomycota > Chytridiomycetes > Spizellomycetales > Spizellomycetaceae > Spizellomyces > Spizellomyces sp. 'palustris'. The sequence continues at coordinate 72,477 of QEAR01000029.1, read as the reverse complement.
TCATCAAACTAGTAGAATATCCAATGGACCTGCACACCTTACTTCATCCATCGCTTCAAATGCTCTGCCAACTTTTGATGAAACCGCATCAGCCTTTCTCCCATTCAGCGAATCAAGAGGGGTTCGCATGGGTCTGCGTGTCCGAAGGCTAAACCGACGGCAGGAGCATGCGGATCCCCGAGGTCACGGAAGCACGGACCTTCCACCAGCTCATCCAACATCTGGGGAGCACCCTCCGTCGAGCAATGCACCTTCTGGGGAGCATAGCACGTCGCCGTCCGGAGCCAATGACCATGGCAACTACACTGGCGATGTGAAACTTGCGAGGCTGGACACACTGATTCCCCAGACGGACCTACATGCGCAGCATGCCAAGGTAGATCAGGAGGGACAATGCTACTATCAAGTGAGATCTTTAATGTATTCCACTCCTGGTAAGATATACCCCCGCTGTCACCTTGACAGGCACTGCAGACTAATTGACACTTGCGCATCAGAGAAGCAACTGAAGCTGCTCCTTACACGAGGTCTATATCAACTCTTTGATATCCGAACTCTTGGAATTTTCCTTGGTGTTTATCTATTATTGAGTCTGATAACGTATTACATCGCCCTACCAACAGGTTTGTACCTTCGTCTTAATGATGTGCAACATACAATTCTCATTGCCAATTGTATTTTGTGCTGTATTAGATTTGGTCATTCCAAACTTGATCATGGGTGCAGTTACAGGGCGCATCCTTGGAGTTGCTTGGAACTACATGCGCGGCACCTCATCGATAGATCCTGGTCTAATTGCGTACGTACTTGACGTTTGCTTGCGACATCGTACCATATCGACACTATTTGAACATGTTTCATCATAGATTGATTGGGATGGCTAGTTTATGGTCTGCAACCAGCCGTCTCACCCTCACAGTCATCGTGATCTGCTTTGAGTTGACGGGAGACTTTGATGCCATCCCTGCATTAATTATCGTGTGCTTCACCTCTGCATGGGTTTCCTCATTTTTGGGTGAATCACTATATCATCTTGAAATGCACAACAATCACACGCCCTTCCTACCGCCTGAACCCTCACATCAACTTCGCACCATCTGCGTCCGTAAGGTGATGTCCCATAGGAACATGGTTGTGGTCACCTCAACAGCCAAACTCAGTGCGTGCGCTGAAGCGATTGAATCTGGCCATAATGGATTTCCAGTTTGTGAAAAGCTTATGGTGGAGGATTCCCATGGACGTCAAGTAGTGCGGTATCGACCTGTTGGATTTGTATATAGGGACTTGCTTTCCGAGACTCTCACGAGCCTGGCTGAAACCAAGACCTACGATCCGACAAGTACTCGCATCGATATGACAGCGATCATGAACGTGAGTCCAACGATTGTGCGCGAGGATGCTACTGCTGCCAAAGTATTTTCAGTCGTCCGATCTTTGGGATTGCGGCATGTGATGGTTGTTGATCGGGATGGATTCCTGGTTGGACTCGTCACAAGGAAGGATTTGTTACGAGGAATGCATGCCGATGACCATCACGGCCATAATGCCAAGAGGAAGGATACTAAAGGCGGCCCAAAGACAATCAAAGGCAGAGCAAAGACCTACGGGCAAGGACATGGGAGCGGAGGTTTGCTTGTTAGTGAACAAGGCGGTGGAGGTGATGAGGAATTGAGAACGGTCATCAAACCAGCCGAGATTGATAGTGCTGGTCAGGAGAAGATTGAAAGTGCCCGCGACGAAGGCAGTCAGCATGTTCTGCGACAAGTAAGCGAAGAGACACTGTCGCAAACAACGGTGCAATTTAGTGAACCCCAAGGAATTTCCGGTGTGGAATTGCGACATTCTCCTCAGGAGGTAACACCAGTGGATCCCCTTGCACAGGCGGGAGGTCAATCCTTGGAGCAATCCTGGTCAACCCAGGGAGGTCTGCTCCGTCTTCGCACCGTCCGTAGCTTCCTGGCCCCTGTGCGGCTGGATTCACTGGACACAGATTCGGATAATGAGGAGGAAGCGGATCACCGCAGATGGAGTAGGGATGACGACTTTGTATTCGATGGGGAAGAACACAGATTTGGGAGAGGTACATGATAACTTACATGATAGATATTATGAGGTTCTTGGAGTATATTAGTAGATAGCTACACTGTACATGCGTATTTGACCTTTATTCACGATACCCGAATATAACCATTCGCTGGAGTCATTTTCGCCAATAGGTTGCTCAAGTGACATTTAAAACTCGGATAAGGTTTTGGAAACATGTCATTTCTGGGGATTTCCAGGAAGCGTGATGCAGGCTTGGGGCTTCTCACTTACGTCATTAGATTTTTGACCCTTATGACGAGGGCATCCCAAGCGCTTCAATAAATATGAGGACAGATATTTGAACGCTTTTTCTTTTTCCACATTCTGCCACTCTAGAAGAAACGGTTACTTTTTGCATACAAAAGATGTTCCAGCTCACTACTGCACTAGTGGTGACCTTTGCCCTATGCATTGCCCAAGTAGATGCACTCTGTAGATGCTCATGCGGTGGATTTCACAGAGGAACCTTTTCAACTGGGAGCTGCAAGTAGGTGTCCCAAGCCAAGATTGTAGGCGTAAAATACAGAAGTGCTTCCGAGGCCCTTTGCTCATTTGTTTTATTTTTTTTTTGACAAATAGTCCGGGGACATGCAACCTACGATACGGAACATGCGCATACGGATGGTACGCCTACAACCCTACGGGAGCCATTATTGGGGGCGTGGTCGGCGGATTCGTCCTTCTCGTACTTTTATGCTTGTGCTGCTGCTTTGCACTCAGACGCAGGCGAGCGGGCATGTGGAGGCGACCCATTATCTTCAGGAATCGAATGGGCCAGCCTGCTTATCGTGACTCGACTTCGAATTTCAATTCTGCGCAGAACTTGACGGGAGCACCGATACCCGGCGCCAGTCAAGGTCAGGTATATCCGCCTCCGCCCTATCCACCACCTCCTGCCGCTGCCTATGGCGGTCAACAGCCACCGCCGATGAGCAGGGTATAGATAGCAAATATAGCACTTAATGATGCATTATATCGCATAGTTACAATAAACATTGGAATAACGTGCTTGTCAATGTGCTGGACATCTTCAGGCGAAAATTGTATGATGCTCCTGCCATCGCTGACGCCTCATATTCACTTCTCACCAATCAAATATCTGCAACCTTCCGGACCCATTTGAGCTGAATGCACAGTCCCTGCGGGAACATCCGCCCTCTCTCCTCTCCTAAAGGTCTGTGACTGGCCGGCCATCGTCAAGGTCATTTCCCCAGCCAGGATAATGTGAGTAGTTTCGACTGCGTGGGTGTGGTTTAGGTATACCGCATGTGGCATATCTTCCCAGGCGAATGTTGTGGTGTACCCCTCTGCTTTGAGACGAGATGCGAGATCGTTTTGGTCCATGTGGACGACGAAGAACCAACGAAAAGGCTACCTGGTCTCTGTGGAAGTGTCGCGTCCTTCATGACGTAAGGCCCAACCAGTCTCTTGCAGAGATTTCGCAAGTTCCATCTTGACTACGACAACAAACCAAAATGCGTGCATTCCTTGTCAAGCGTACCTTTCACACATCGCTCCTAACCCGCTCGGCAATCAAGAAGGAATCCTCTAACCTGTCTCCGCGTGGTGGAGCCGGTATCGCCCAAGGGGACCTGCAAAGAACCAAAGCCACCGTGGGCGACAAGTTCTCCCATCTTCCACCAGCATGGCCTAAAAACGAGAGAAACAATAAATACTACGACTTTGCATGCAGTGGTGTAAGTACATATAACAAAGCTCCATCCAACAGAACGACACCGCTTGTTGACGCTGTTGCTGGTTCTATGTGAACCAGGCCGACAGGGCTCATCCACCGCCAAGGCCCCCCAAGAGCCAAAACAGCGGCCAATAGTATCAAAGTCGTCAGTTATCGGAAAAATCTTTGATCTCTTTTGTGCAGCAGATGAAATATATTTGCCAAACTAAAACGTAAAGATAAGGCAAATACTAGTGTTCAGGCTAGCCTATGTGCCTCCCGTTGACCGTTACATTGAAAGTATTTGGTCGCGAAAGCTTTGGTCTGGGGTGCGCTCGGCCCACCAACAGGCCACCACCAGCCATGCCACCTGCACGAGAGCGCACAGGTGCGGACATTGGACGTACATGGCGTTTACGAGAATCATCTTCTGGCCTATGTTTTCCGGGAGACGCAGAGGGTATGAATGCAGAAGCTGGTCGGCTTCGGTGATCTGGCACATCGCCCCACGCTGGCTTAGGTGTGACACTCCTGCCAATGGTCGTCATGTCTGAAGCACCGGCTTTGCAGTCTTTGTCTGATATGCCAATCGATATGCCAACCGCGCCTACCATACCTTTTGGTTGATCTGTTTCCGACTTGCCTGTGGGACATTGGCCTTCCGTTACATCTGTTTCGTCCCATTCATCCCCCCAGCTTCCATTCCGCAAATTTCCTTGCGCGAAGGCTCCACCTGGCACACCATGCCTGCTTGTTGGTGCGCTTTTAGGTCGTGAACTAGCTCTTTGCAGCCACTGACGAATATCTCCAAAACCTGCAGCCCGCTCACCATGTGACGGTGGCGGCACGGAACTGGTGCAATCAAGCAAGGCGCTGGGTTCGTGCTTGCCGGATATTTGAGCAGACATCAAGCCCACGGCTTTGGCTGCGTGGGCTGCCTTTGTCTCCACCTCACGAATTATTTCCTGTATCTTCGCAGGCCGACCAAAATCCGCTGGTCTTTTTAACGCGTCGCGTTCGCATACCCCAGCACCCACCCCCGTCATAGGGGATGCTGACCCTGTACGAGGCGTACATGGGCGTGATGCAGGGTTCGCTGTAGAATTGCGACGGGTTCTCCGCTTCGACGCTGTCCGCGACAGCTTCTCAGAGCCCGATGTCTCAGCAGAATCAGAAACTGACATGCGGCCATCAGTGTCGTCTCCGCTCGAGGCCCACACTATTGGTGACATGTATGATTTGAGTCCTGATAGAAGCTGACGTATCAGCGATTCGTGGGACACAAGGCGGTCGATGAGGGTTCTATCCATGCCAGCACTTGTTGAGTCATCTATCAACTTTTGCGTACTGTCTGTCGCAAGCTCTGCATGGCCTTGTTCTTCTTGCTTTCCAGTAAAGCATTCCTCCAGAACATCTGTCAGCCGAGTGACAAGTTTAGCCTGTCGCCTATGTTCTGCGAGCTGTCGTCTGTGGCAGGCAGGTGCGACGGGACGTCAGCGAGATCAGCAATGTTTGATGTTGCCTGTTTCATTCCTCACCTTCTCTTTGGTCTCCTTGTCTGTATATCCTTCCCTTGATGGGTATCTAGGTGCACGTAATCCAGTGAGGCCTCTTAAAACCAATGGATTTTGGCATAACAGTCAGATCTTACCTTTTGTCGGACTCGATGTCCGCTCGTCGTCAGTTGAATTTAGTAGACCATCGCCATCCCCAGTGTGGATGACAGATGGAGGGGCATCTCCAGAGAGAGCTTTCGTGGACGTTGACTGGTTCCACTTGGGCTGTGTAAAATGCGTAGTGCGACTTGCATTGGATGGTGTTACGTTAGGCGCTCCCCAGCCACGATGATAAGCGTATATTAGGACAAACAATCGATACTTACCACCATTCTTCCCACTCGGCGTCGATGATCTTGTCATCGTCCGTTGTCGCTTCCTCGGTGCTTTTTATTTCTAAGTCATATTCCGTGCTTTCTGTCGAGCCATGCTTGGTGTTTCTGGATGCCGCTGTTGTTGACGACGCTTTTCGTTGGTTTTTGCCCTTTATACAGGAATTAGGACCCCCAGTTGACGCCTGCAATTGTACATCTAACTCATGAATACGTTGCAATGCTTTCTTGAGTCTTTTTCGTATCGCTCGCGTTTGCAGTCGACGTCTGGCCAACTCATCAACCATTAGCGCTTGTTCAGCTTCAGCAGTAGACTTGAACAGGCGGAGGGCGGTGATTTCTTGCGTCAGCTACGAAAAGGTAGAGGATGGCACCACACTTAAGTTTAGTCTCAATATTACCCGGATACAGAAAAGGGTATTCCCTTCCCTTCTACCTACCTCTCGATTTACTCCCATAGTTCGCGCTGTTTCATCTTTCATAATATGGTTCTCTCGTTCAAGTACCGATATCTTCGCATTGCAGTTATCATGCTTAATACGCTAATGAACCCATTGAAGCATCTTTACCTCATCAGCTGTACAGCTAATTCGTATGCATACGCAAACAGGGCTGTACCTTTTCGTATTCTTCGATAATCGCTCGGCGCGTCTCGTCCTTTGCTTTCTGTACGGCCGCGCGGGAGGATTCCAACATTGACTTCTCGCGGTCTGTTGAAGATACAGGATTACGCTGTTACCACCAACGCTCAGAGAGAGTGCCTTCTCTCCCGATATTGTGTGGTACACACCAAAGGCTTCGCCAAATGTAATGGCATCGTATTCGTCGACACTGAGCATTAATCTCCTATGAATCATTCGAAGTTTGGCGATTGATACGCCCTGTGAGGTTGACGTAGGGGCGGGGTCTCGCGATTGCTTTTCGAGTGATGGCTTAATAATGGTGTTGAAGAGGCCTTTTAACTTTCGACTGCCCGCAGACGGAGTTGCCGGACGAGAAGGGGCTGGCGTAGCCGGCTGAGAGCCGCCGGGCGACACATTACCAGGATCAGGAACATTGTCGTCATTAGCGGCTGCCGACGCGCGGTCTACATTTTCAGCCTTTTCACCGGTTACTGGGATAGGGGCTTCTGTCGTTGATGCTATCCGTTGCGGAGCCGATGGAAGAGATGCAGCAGTGGGGTTTGTATCTGTTCCCCCACCTGCCTTCCTTTTGCTCGCGGAGGCACCTGCTTCTTTCGCAGCTCGAACGGCTTCAGCCAAAGCCCTTCCTTCGTCCATACCGTCATCCAGGGTTTCCAGCATACGATCATAGAACACCGCTTTTGATATGGCTGTTTCTTCGTTTGTAGCTGCATTCATGAGTGTGGCAGAGTGTATGACTGTCATAAAGGTGTCGGGACGGGCGGCAAGTGATGCACGACGGACCCGATTGACAAGTGCTGAGGTGGATGGGCGACGGCCAGTATCGATCGGTATGTTTGCAGAGGGAACGGCAGCTGATGCAACATATTTTTCAGTGACGGATACCCTAGCCGATGGCTCGGGAGAACTCGTGGAAGATCCAGCAGATCCGGGACGAGATCTCACGCCTACTTCATCCATATTGTGAAGGCTCGTGCAAGTTTTATAAAATATCAAATAGATCTTATTAATGGGCTGGAAAATGCAACACGATTCGCGTCGCGTTTCTCATGCCCCTGGTTTAGACTAAGGCTCATATCGGGCCCCTCTCGATCTTCGAAAGAGGATGAATTTAGCAATAAGCATTATTTATGTAGATCTATGAACGAGGAACAAGAGCGATATGATCTATGAGATACATGTCGTGATGACTTCTCATTAGGTTTAAGTCATTGCAGGTGAGCGTCGGCGACGTGATTACTGAATGCTTACGATTGCATGATGACTCATCAGTTTCGATCAGCGTAATGCAGCAAGTGGGCATCTGTCTGGCGTAGGTCAAAGAACAACAATGCCAGAGCTCCCTGAGGTAGAGCGAGCACGACTGCTTATTCATTCCAATTTCTTGAACAAAGCCATAGTTGATGTTGAAACAGTAGGTTCAGTTGTCAAATCTTATATCACTGCCATCGTTAACTTGATGTCAACCTGTAGGTCGTGGACGACATTGTCTATCAAGGGTGTACAAACCAAGAGTTTGCTACCAAGGTCAAGGGACGAACCTTAGTAGATACTGGCCGTCGCGGAAAAGTCTTTTATATGATACTCGATCAGCACCCTTGTCCTGTCCTTCACCTGGGTATGACCGGCTCTGTTCGGGTACGTCAACTTCACAGGGAGCCTCCAATGGTGTGCTCGTATAACTCAGCTATTGCTACAGATCAAAGGACAGGCAGGATTGGAGTATAAGGATTTCAGTACGGCGGGCGATGATTGGCCGCCTAGGTTTTACAAATTTGTCATCCGATTTGATGACGGGCAAGAACTGGCCTTTACGGATATGCGACGACTTGCGCGGATCAGGCTAGTTGATGGGGATCCACTCCAGCATCCGCCGATATCAGAGTTGGGGTTTGATCCCTTATTGAGCATGCCAGATCTGGATGTTTTCTCAGAGACAGTTCGTAGGAGGAAGTGTCCCATAAAAGCGCTGTTGCTCGATCAAGCCTTCAGTGCGGGCGTTGGGAACTGGGTTGCGGATGAGGTAATCAGTTTGAGAATAGTGACGGTAAACTTCAGCTAACCGATCACATCAGGTCCTGTTTCAAGCCAGGGTGCATCCTGCCCAGAATACAGTATCTCTGACAGATGCAGAGTTAGCCGCTTTACATGATCAGTTATCATTTGTAATAAAGACAGCTGTCGCCGTTAATGCAGACAGCAACAAATTCCCCACTGATTGGCTTTTTCATTATCGGTGAGGTCGGCGAACGCTTGCAAACGATACATCTCCATAGGAGATCTCATGGCCGTTGGTGCGCAGATGGGGAAAAGGGCGTGTAGCAAATCGAGAGGCCAAGATGCCTGACGGGAGTAACATCAAGTTTGAAACGGTAGCGGGACGTACAACGGCGATTGTACCGGCTGTGCAGAAACTACATGGCAACACCATCAATGGGCGAAAAAAGGTGCATTTTTGCGTTGATTTTTTGACTGAGAGTCATTCTAATCACGCATGCCATAGAATAAAACGAAAAGTGAATCAGAGGACGAGAACTCCGGTGCCAGCCATCCTTACGCCTCTAAAGAGGTTCCGCTGAAAGGAAAAGGACGGAAGCGTATAAAAGTAGAGCGCGACCCAGACATTGCCGATGGTGATCTAAAAAAGTTGTCATCCAGTAGAACACGCCGCAAACGCATAATAAAACAAGAAATAACAAGTCCGGACGCTGTAGAATCCAAACCACCCACAAAATCCAAACGACTTCGCACGCCTATCAAAAAGGAAGAACCCCAGACGCCAGCAACGGCCGCTCGCCGACGCCAAAGCACACGAGCTCATACACTCAAGCAAGCGATCAAAACGGAACCCATCGACCCGGTCGTCGTAGCACACAAAGAAAGAAACAGGCCATCTCTAGATGAAGCTACCGGTTCTATTATTTCCGCCTTTGGACATCCCATGCCCGATTTTCCGTCCGTAGATTTAGATGATGCTGATGAGATGATAAAAATTATTTCCGCAGGTAGTTTGACAGGATAGGTAGAGAAATAGCTATCCTTAGCAGTTTCCTTAGCCATGAACTTGCCAAAAAGAAAACACTTTCACGCAAACGGTTGGCGAAGTACTATCTCAGGAGCAGCTGAAAACAATGGCCCACATAAACTAGATAACTTTGGGAGCATGCTCTTACACGGGGATGTTCTCAAACCGGCCTGGCAACCCACCAAAAATACTTGATCTTGTTCCTGCCATGTCTGAGTCCCAAGATCCTGCTCCTGGGATGAGGGTCATACTGCGTGCGGAAACGTCAGTAAAAGTCGCAAGTCAGAGAGAACTTTGAAGTTGGCAGGAGTTCAGAATGTCAGATCAGGTAGCGTGGGGCGTTGGAGGCAGAATCATAGCAGCTCCATACCTGACAAACCCCCTAGACATGGCTCAGCCAGGCAAGCATGCCGTGGTGTCTGTGATGCCGAAGGCCCCGCAGCCAGCACTATGAATATCAAACAGGTACATAACACTCGTCAAAAAAAAAGTAAAAATCTCTATGCAGGCCCGTATTGTCGAATCCGATGTCTATATGCCGGAATATACAATTCTTAGAATAAACTCTATCTTATCAAAATAGCAGACCAACCCAAACCCTTCTACACTAATAATCTACTCTACTAGGCAATGTCCTCACCAATAGATTTTCCCTACCTATGTATCTCCCCTATCTATTCTATGTGCCTCAACCCCACTGGAGGTACTCGTTCAAATCCTGAGCACTAGCAGGGAACATATGTTCCCTCATTTCTACATAGTCGTCTTCTTCTCTGTCATCTTCATCCACATCGCCATGATGCTCCGAGTGGTCGTCTTCTTCAACAATCACGACTTCAGTTTCATCGTAGGCTTCCACAGAGTCGTACGTTCCTTCAGCCGCGTCTTCTTCCTCCTCCTCTTCCTCCTCATCATCGTCATCGGATGTTTGATCTCCACCGTCTTCGTAGTGGGAATGGGAGTCGTAGTCCGTAGCGGGGTCATCAGAGTTGAGGACATGGTCATAAGGTGTTGGCGTGGTATGGACGGCAGAGTGCTCGGCTTGTTCCTCTTCCTCTTCGTCTGCTGCGTGAACATCGTCGAGTTCTCGGCTGATTTCCCCGTCCTGAGCAGATGGTACATCCGATTCCTCCTTGTCCTGTTTCTGATTCAACCCACCGGCCATACCCATCCCTCCAACGACGCTCCCCAAAAAGGATGCAGCGGCCGACGCAACCGATGTAACATACGTTTTTTGACTATCCTGGACCTGATTCTCGGGTTGCTTTGGCGACTCAACCAACAGGGGTGTATCGTCCTGCGGCACGGGAGTCGGAGCGCCTTGGTAGAGCAACTCGGTTGTGGAAATCGCGGATATCGGGGGTGTGGCGGTATCCACGCGCTCGAGGTCGTAGAGTTTGGCTGCAGCTGAGGGTGTGATAGCTACGGCGGGAGCGGTCGTGGCTGGAGAGATTGGGCGGTCGGGCGTTTGGCGGCCGGAGGAGGAGCTGGAGGTGTTTGAAGAGCGTTTGGATTTGCCGAGAAGACTTTTGAGGGATGTCCAGGTGGTTTCCACGGGTGGGGGGCTTGGGGAGGCGGATTTGCGTGCGTCGGATTGGGTAGGTTCTGGAGTTGGCGAGGTGGAGGGGATCGGTGATGCGGGTTCACTAGTGGGAACCGGTACCGCTACGGAACGCGCCTTGGCTTTCGCCAAAATGCCAGCCAGTCGGTCCTCCAGTCGAGATGCCCGGCGAGCTTCCTTGATCTCTTTTTCTGCCACTTCATCTCGATTCTGCTGGTCGCTCGACACGGTTTTCGCCTTATCCCAGTCAGAATTCTCCCCACCGGTGGGAGTCTTGGGTGCTCCAGTCAGGGGAGATGAGGGTCCCGAGCCGTTCGTCGAACCATTCCCACTTAACGGCCACGGGAACCATGAACCCGTCCCTTTCGGTGTGCTGGGTTCCCTCAACGGCGGTGTAGCAGGCGGAGAATTCATCCCCTTTGTCGCATGTTCACCTAATCCCTTAAGTTTCAGTCCCTGGGCCACGCTCCTTGGAGAGACAATGTCTCTAGCCATGTCATCACCATCCATATCGGGCTCAGGGGATGGAGGCGGCGAGGGTTCCAAGGCACCTTCCATCAAAGCCGTCTTGTCCACTGGCCCAAAGAAGTCTCTGTATCGAACCATGAGTTCGAGGGTGAAGCGCCAAGGGTGCTGGTCTTGCAGGGTTTCGGGTGTCTCTGTTTTGGGACGGAGAATGCAGGGGGCCAGGGAATAAGCCAGTCGGATGATGCGATCGTCATTGTCGTCGAGATCTTTAGTGAGTTCGTGGAGGTAACCGGTAAAGAGCTTGAGGCTGTCAAAGTGGGGTGGTGTGAGTGTCGTAAGAAGGGATGTGACAGACTTGATCCGCACGTCATCGTCAAACGTTTGAAAGCCTAGAACACAAAGTGGGCATCACATGATCAGTACATTGACTTCACAACGTCATCGAAAAAAGACCCCCAGTATACTCACCGTCCGAATAAAGCATCTTCAAGGTTTCATAGGTATCATAACTACACAAACTGGCAGGAGCCTCCACCAAATAAAGCTTCAGCACCCCGGCAACAACCTGAGGTTGATACCTCTTCAACGTCCTAGAACTGACTCTGCCACCCTTGGGCGATGAATTAAACTCCATCCGCAAAAACTGGACAGACGGCAAATCAGGGTTAGGTGTAATCCATGTATCAACCGCCGACCGGCCATTGACAAAGCTTTCGTACAATGACCCAACGCATTTGCGGATAATGGGGGGAACAGCCGTGTTTGTCGCGCGGAAGAGCTCTTCGAACCCGATGCCGAATACTTGGTGTGGAGCACGGCCCGTTTTGTAGGATTCAAAGACAAAGGGCTTGGAACGGAGGTGTCCTGTACGGTATCGGGTTGCAATGTACTGGACGCCTGTCTCCGGGTCCGGAGAGTTGAGCAGGGAAGTAGGGGACGTGGGATCGGTGGTATCCTCCACTGAAGGTGGTCTCCACGTTGTGCGCACTTCGTCAACCACGAATACTTGAGCTGATTCCAAGGCTAACACGGCTTCTTTGATGACTTTGAGGCGATACCGCTCAGCGTCCTGCGCCGCTATGAGGTAATCCGTAATATGGAATTCGAGCGCCGATCGCGTGTGTTCCGCGGTCTTGATAGCTGCATCGTAATCCAATCGTGCCATTTCCGCGTCTTTGCGGGCTTTGACGTGAGGAGGTTCACCCGTTTTCAGTAGCGGACGGCCAAACTGGTAAGGTAAGGCTCTGTCGAAATCAGAGTCGTTCGGGCCCACTACGACAGTGATGAGTCTCCTATCCAGGATTTCCTGGCACACGTTGCGCAAGTCCCCCCGTGGAACACCTGGGTAGCGTTTGCGGAGATACTCGATGGCATCGTCACCCATAAAACAACCTTCAAACAATCCGAGATCGGTCATAATGCTCTTGATTTTGACTTCTTTTCGCATTTGCTCGACAATGGTGCTAAACTCGTTGGGTCCGACCGATCGACTGCCAATCATGATGGGTGCGGTGGAGACGCGCCGCGCTCGTGTTTCGCCATCTTCACGGAATTTGCGGTCTTCTTCCTCTGCTATCCGGCACTTTTGGAGGTATACTGTCCTCCTCGCTTCAATGTCTGCCGCGAGACGGGAGAGCTGCTGGTGGTTGAGATCTACTTCATTCTTTTTCTTTGTCATGGCTCTCTTGTGTTGCTCGACAAAGGCTTGGAGGGGGGATATGACTGCTAGAGTGAGTGTATCGGCATGTCGGCGGTGAGTAGCAGCCATAGCGACATTCTGCTCTCGGATGGTGCGAATGACGGGACGAATGGAGGATTGATCGTCAATAGGTCCAATGGTGCTTGTATCGCTCTCGGGCTCGGCAACCATATTCCAGCTGGTGGGTCTCGATAACCGACTGGACGCAGCAGCCGACTGCAGCATAGCAGCTGCATTCCCCAGCCCCTGTGCAATCTGGTTCAAACTGAGTTTACTCTTTTCACCCGACAACCCGGTCATTGTCCCCGCGGCAATGGCAGGTGTCGAAGCACGAGAGTAACGTCGTAACTCCTTTTCAGACGTCCCACCCGATCCAGACCCACTATGCCGGCCTAATTCCAATAGATTTGACGCATACGTTTCTTCCATTGTCACTCTAGCTCGTACGAGAGCCAGCATGTCTTCCGCTTCTGCCAGGTGCTGCATAAACACATTGTGCAGTGTCCGTACACCCAGTGTAGGGTCTTCACCCGTGCCCCAAAAGCAGTCCTCAAACCGAAGCATGATGTTTGCTTTCAAGAACGGGGGAACGACCAGATGCCTTCGTTCTAAAATACCGTTAAAATCTCCGCCAAACAAATCCAAACCACGGCAAACTTGACATAATCCCCTCCAGGCAAATGACAAGGCCGTTCATTGTCACACCTTTTGGAGAAGTGTGACTTAAATTTTACTGTTTTTTTGCTTCTTTAAGTTTCATCTCACCGCATTTGGATGAATTACATGTGTCAGCATTAAGTAAGCGATCGACGCAATCACCGACTATTGGATATTTTGGGCACTGCAACAAACGAATACAAGATGAAGTTTTAAATAACAAAGGTACCGTTGACCCTCATGTCCCTACTGGAAGCCCCAATCAAGACCTCAAAGGTTCCTTGCGCAACCTTCCACCCATCACTCCAAAAACTACAATCCCGCTCAGAAAGGTCAAAGTCAACCGTAGTGGATTGCCCCGCCTCCAAAAACACTCTGGAGAAGCCCTTGAGTTCTTTAAATGGTTTTTGAGCAACAGGCGGGGAGCGGAGGTACAATTGGATGACTTCATGTCCAGGTACGGTGCCCGTGTTCGTGACCGTTACTGAAACCCGGGCAGACGGTCCCGTAGACGAAATAGCGAGACCGGAGTACTTAAAACTCGTATATGACAAGCCATGTCCGAATCCAAAAAGGGGTTCAATGCTCTTGGCTTCATTGTATCGGTAATCAGCCAGTAGCCCTTCCGAGTATGCAATGTGCGGGCATGTTTCGGGGATGCATCTGTTGCGGGTGTCCACGGGGACATTAGTGTGGTACTGAACATGGGCGCCGTACTCTTCTGGAGCGGTGTTGATGGTAAAAGGGAGACGACCCGAGGGGTTTGTCTTTCCAAAGAGGACATCAGCCAAGCTATTACCGGATTCTTGGCCGGGCATGAGGGCCATTACAACCGCTTTGATGTTGGGATGCTGGATCCATGGCATGGTGATGGCGCCTGGGGAGTGGATGACGACAATGGTGTTTGGGTTTGCATCAGCGACGGCTTGGACCTACACACACAATTGTCGTTCAGCATGGTATGAAAATCAACCGTCTCATAGAACGACATACGTACCAAAGCGTCTCCATTATTCCATAGTGTCAGATTGTTCCTGTCCCCAGCGTTTCCTTCGACAGTAATGTATCCCTCGCCCGAATCCGCTGCGACGCAGACAATTGCCACGTCAGCTTGCTTGGCCGTCTCGACCGCTTTGGTGACATCCCAATCATCAAACGAGTGGGTAACATTGATGCCCTGTGGTGTAGCTTGGGACAGGATTCCATCGTAAGGCTATTGAACAGAGAAAGGTTAGATTTGGTTTGCAAGATGAGTTAGCAACGTAGGACGTACTCCGACGAGATATGTGAAATTCGCGGTACCAGATCCCCATCCGAGGGCGACCGTTCCATCCACCCCACCGCGATCAGCAAACTTGTTTGGGTCCTCGGGGGTCCTAGCATCAGATCCCAATACTGCAACCGTTTTCACTTTGTTCAGAGGCAGCACTCCTTGGTTTTTGAGCAGCACTGTGGAGGCTGCACCGACTTTACGGACATGTTCCGCGTGATCCCCGCGCACGTCGACATGAGAACCTTTGCTAGGGTCAAACGAATCGAAATTGGTAGGAGGGAAATCTTTATCCTGCCCCATTTTCAACCACGCTGCTAGGATTCTGGTGACCATGTCATCCAACCTCGACATGGGGACACTCCCATCGTTGACCATGCGGACCAAATTCGGGCCCCAGTACGACTCTTTGGCCCCCCATACGGTCTCACCAGCCATCATCATATCCGATCCACCCAGCGCCGTCTCGCGTCCACTCATACCGGCCCACCAATCTGTCATGACGAATCCATTGAAATCGAGCTCGCCTCTCAAGACGGTGTGGAGGAGATGGGGGTTTTCGCAGGCGTAGGTTCCGTTGACAAGGTTGTATGCACACATGATGGCGCCTACGCCGGCTTTAATGGAGGCTTCGAAGGGGGGTAAATAGATTTCATGGAGGGTGCGATCGTCTATATCGGACGAACTCTTTTCTCGGGCGTGCTCTTGTTCGTTTCCGATAAAATGTTTCGCGGTTGCGATCACACCTTGGGATTGGATTCCTTTAATTTGGAGGGAGGCGGAGATGGCAGCGAGGTAGGGATCTGCCCCTTGGCCTTCCCAGTTTCGGCCGCCTTCGGGAGTACGTGCCAGGTTCATGGCGGGAGCAAGTGCAATGTTGACGCCCTTTTGCCGGAATTCTTTACCAAGGAGTTGCCCGTGTTGTTCCATGAGGTCCTTGTCGAATGTAGCGGCTACATTGATGCTATTAAAGTTGTGTTAGACCGTACATTTCTTTGGTACTTGTGGGATACAAGAACCAAGTACCTTGCACCAAACACCGTTACATTGTCAGCAAAGCGAATACCGGCTGGTCCATCTTGTAAACACAAACCAGGAAACTGAATCTTTGGAACAGGATGGATATTCCCAACCTACCCAATACAAGCCCCAAATTAACGATACACACATAAAATATTTGAAAAACCGACAGGAGCCTCACACAAGGTCCATTCGCCCACCCGATCCCCGTGACGATTGCCACCTTTTCATCAACTGAAAGCTCCTTGATAAGTTCCTTGGCTTTCGAGACGGGGAAACCCCAATCCCCACTCCCCGTGACAGGAACTATAAAATAGTCAGTCAACGATATCCAATTCCGATATTGCTGAAGGATGGAAACTCACAAAATGGGTACACCTCCCCCACGGGTGCTGCACCCAACTTCCCAGCCATCACAGCTAAAACAGCAAAAGACAAGTATCGATACATGAGGAAATTAGAGTATGAGGATGAGAGTGAGCGTAAGTAGCAGGAGGGATGTGAAGCGGTTGGAGGGCTTATTTTAAAAACTTGCTTGGATCATGTTTTGTTCTCGTATTCACGGATTCTCACCTGAGTTGAAAGGTTCTTCAGTGTGCAGTTCTTACCCATAACGCACAATCCTTCATCTCTCCCCGATCTGTACTAAATATGTTTGGTGCTCCCTTCCAACAAGATTGTAATGATCGATAGATGGCTTCAAGTTGTAGAGGTGGTCGTGTGCTGGTGTCCCTGCCGGGGCTTACAGCTTTCATGGGAGACGTGAACGTCACCCACGCCTGCAGAACAAACCAGGTCTTCTGGGTGGTGATCATGGGTTTCCTATACCTCCCTGTCCTGCAGTTTAGGGTACAGAGCAATTAGCAGCATGTAGGTTAACAAAACAGTGTTGTGCTGGTGATGCTTGTAGTGGGCCGATGTCTGTGGAATCACGGAACAACTATTCAATGCGCGGTCCTGCAGTTTACGGTAAACGGGTCAGTAGATTGTTTTCCAGCAACTGAGTTCCGGGAATAGGTTCAACTGGCAGTTTCATGGACGTTCGCTAATGCTGCGCTTTTTCGGGCAATTACAACGGAATCAACAAATGGGACGTGGTGCACTTGAGCGTGATCGTGACGGGCCGTTGTACTTTGATGGTGATGGTGAACGCACGACAGTCCCGTCGTTGGTCAAATTGTGACGGCACTAAAAGTAGTTTATACACTGTCTTTGTCGTGTGTTGGTACACTGCTGGAATGGATCAACCAGGTGCATTTCACCACTTGATACTCTTTCGAAAAGATGACAGATGTTATGAAAGCACAGATCCATAGGTGCACATTTTCTTTAAACAACATAACCATTGAGATGCTTTTTCGTGGACAAGTCGTGTGCCATTAACAAGTAGCACTTTATAACGGATCGTGCAGTGGTCGTGCAATCGATCAAATAAGCAACTAAAGTAAAAACGCTACAATACAGAGTGACAGAAACTTTAGTCTTGTGCTAGAGTGGATAAAACGCAGCCTTGCGGGCCGGAATGAAGAACCATGCTTGGACAAGGTGACGCCTATAGACGGACGGGTAGGGAGAGGTCTTTCAAGGAAGACGTATAGTTCGAGCATCAATGAGGCCACATCACACAACACCTCTTTCCAAACCACGTCCCTAAAGTTTCCAAACTAAGGGCATCCCACTAGTTTGGAATGGTGTGTCAAACTAACGACATGTGCTGCAGTAGGAGATGCATAATGTCGACCTGCAACCACTTAGTGATCCATGTACAGCAAACTTCAATCAGCGGGGAGCCGAAACCAGCAAGCTAAAGCAGAGTATGTAGGCAAATCCACCAGGGATCTTTAAACTTCTATTCAAGAGATATGGTTTCTATTCATGAGAGGGAACATTCTCAGACCAAATTCTAATGTCCTCATAACAGTTACTTGACAAATGCTAACGGTATCAAAACACGCTTTCTACGCCCTACCACCTCGCACGCATCAGATTCTCAAGCAGCAAACACCAGGCCGACCAATCCAGCTACAAAGGCACCAACATAGGACGCAACGCCCTGGACGGCGCCAGACGTGACGTTCGACGAGGTAGTGGTGGTCGCTTTAGGCGCAGAGGCGGTGGTCGTGGTGGTTGCTGTCAGCGTCGGGACTGCTGAGGCAGTGGCAGTCGTCGAAGAGGGCACAGCAGAGGTAGTGGCATTTGTACCTGCTGGAACAGTTCCAATTGCGACGGGAGACGAGTTGGGTGCAGGGAGATTGGGAGGAATGATCACCTTGTTAATAACATGCAACGCTCCCGCAGAGGTAGGCGTATCAACAGGTGAATCCAACTGTGCATCATTGACAAATGCAACTTCATTTCCAACGGTTGTGTTGAGTGCGTAGTTGCCGAACAGAGTTGGCCAGAGCCCGGGGGCGAGCTCTGTTGTAAAGCGGGAGGGTTTACCAATGTGGGCTGACAGAACGGCAGCAAGCTGGTTGGGTGCCAATGCAGCAATTTGGGCTTGAGCAGCGGCAATGGCTGCATTGCTTGGGGCAAAGATTGTCACGTCCTTTTGGCTATCGAGAGCGCCGACCGCATTGATGGATTTGAAGAGGTCAATGAAGGCGGTTGCGGCCGCTGGGCCCCGCACAGCGGAAACGGAGGGCGCGACGGCGGGTTCGATGGCAATGTCGGAAATGTAGAGCCAGCCGTCATCGCATTGGATTTGGCCAGTTGCGAGGCCATTGTTCGTTGAGGACCGGATGTGGATTTCCGGTGGACCGTCTGGGACGTAATTGTCTGTACAGAATGGCATCAGTCTCCACCCAATTGCTTGAAATGTACAAAAACAACAAAAGACTCACCAAACAGCATGGCACCGTCCTTGCCCTTCAAAATCTTGTAATTGGGCCTCGTCCGATGATCAACGCTCTCTGCCAAAAAGAATGCACCCGAAGCCGTTGCGGCCAATGTACCCGCCGTACGTCCCTTTGTCACTGCATCATTCGTAGGGGCAATCAACGTCTTGTTGACGCCAGGTCCAGACCAGTCTGCATTGTCCTTTGCGAATGCGGCTACGAGGGAGAGTTCGGGCCGGGAGGAAAGAGTTTGTACAATGGTTGCGCTGTAGGCCGGGCTCGCCAAGACGGCGAGGGTGAGGAGGGTTGTCGTCGGGTGCATGGTCGTCGTGTCGTCGTCAATGCTCTACAAAACGAACGGTGGGAAAAATCCCAAACGTTCTATCCTTTTTATAGCCTCCCGGATGTTTTGACGTTGCCGTCATTGTAACCAAAAGATTCCCACGATCCCAAAAAATTTCTCACGCTCAACAGAAATCCGTGCCGATCAAATGCGCCGTTTGTGCCTAAAAATAGCTTTTCTTTTTGCAGGCGGCGGGATTCGAACGCACGACAGTCACATGACTTTATTCTTTTGTTTATACTCTAGGCCCACTATTTACGGCGAGGTTGCTATTTCATACATGGCCAAAGATTCAAGTCATTTGTTCATTTTCAGCAGACAGCAAATACCGCATTCATACAAGAAAAACTGAGGAGGCCATCTATCCCATCTCTATAAATCTGTTTTCTATATCATACACAAAATTCCAAGTAATACAAACCAACGTCAAAACAAAAAAAAATCTTGAACGGTCCAGCCGTCAATGCAATTAAAACTTTACGTTTCTATCTATACTATCCCACTCTTCATCGTCACTCAACCCCCTGTGACTCTCCAAAGCAGTTGCAAAACTCTCACTCGTCACGCCCGTCGTGCCACTGCGGAGCGTATCGCTGCGGATGGGATTTTTGGGGGGACGTGTCAGTGTAGGCTCATTGTCCTCTGTTTCTGTGTCATCATAGTCAAGATTGGCATCATGTTCGTAGTAATAAGACGAAACAGATGTGGGGAGTGTGTCGTATGAGGAGGCAGGAATGTCCACGTTGGCGCCCATGTGGTTGAGAGCGGCGAGAATGGAGGATTGGGGCGGGGCCGCCTTTTGGGTAGATGCATCCATGCTGCGTCGCAATTGTAAACTCCTCCTGATTCCCGCGTGCGAGTCGGTGGACATGAAGCTACGACGGTACGTGTCAAATCCAGACGTGTCAGTAAACCAACTTGCCCGACGACTTGATCGCACGGAGTAAGCGGCAGAATCGCGCGGCATTCTCTCTGTCATCGTGCCGCTGTGCGTGTCATCGATGATGCGGGAGGCGCGGTATGCAGAGGAACGATCAAGGGTCGTATAGTCCGTATAGTCAGAGTCGGCGGAAAATCGGTACCGAGAGCTGTTGTACTCATAGTTGGGATTCATTTGCCCAATGGCTGCGGTTTTGGGTGCCAGTGCTGTCGCATTGGCGACGAGGGGACTCACTGGCGTTGCGACAGAGTCTGACGCATCTGGTGCCACGGGGGCCGGGAGGTTGGGAGGAATCGTGCTGTCAAGCGAGTCACGCGCCATGAACGCTGCTCCGCTCTCTGCAGCTAGCGCCGCAATCTGCGCGTTGGGAAGATGCCCATAAAATGCAGACTCGTTAAACATCATGACGGGACTCTTTGTGCTGCGATCAAAAACGGCAGTGACGGCTCGCTCAATGGTCGATGTACGGCGCTCCTCTTCTTCTTGTTCAATGTGAAGAGGTGGAAGGGAAATATCCCGATCCATCTTGCGTTGAGGAGTTGCATCCATGACAGGAGGAGGCACCATGGGAACGTTGGGCTTTGGCGTCACACCAGCCTTGGCAGCGTTAGCAAACATGTCAGGGAACGCTCTGGCGAGGATTCTCGTAACGGATCGAGTGCTTTGAATGCTCTCCCGTTGTTGGTTTTGGCTAGAGAACGGACCGGGGCCCGAGGTGGTGGGCAGGCTCCGATGAGCATCTTCGATTCGTCGGCGCCGTTGAACCAAGAGCCCAGCGGCTACGACACCAGCAAGACAGGCAATGCCAACGACTGAAATGAGACCCGCCATGGCCGAGGTGGACAAAATTTTTCCGGGAGGCGGGGCCGAAGGCGGTTGACCGAACGGATTTGCGTCGCCGCTGGAGGGTGCCTGTGTGGGTGCAACGGCACTTGAAATGGGACCAGGGAAGCGTCCAGCGGGAGCTGTTGGGACAGCAGTTGCAGCTACCGGGAGGACACCCACGGAGGAAAATGGAACGTCATTTGGCTTTTTGTCTTCTTGTGCGCCAATCCGATCCTTGTTGGCCTCATTCCCCTTGTCGGGAGCAGGTACCAGTGGTTGCTCTGGAGCGTTGCCGTTGCCCTTGTCATTGCCCTCTGGCGCCGGCTGCGGCGATGGGACGTTTCCATTTTCTCCCTTTCCATCCCCTTGGTTGCCCTGTCCTGGGTTGCCCTCTTCTGGTTTGGGCGTGGGTTGGACGACTCTAGTGCTTGTAGGAAGTTCTGGTGGTGGTGGTGCTGGTGAAGGAGAAGAAGAAGAAGGAGCTGGAGTGGGTGTCTTTGTCGGATCGCCTTGGCTTGTGGGCGTTGTCTCTGGGGGAGACGACGGGGGTGCACTAGTCGAAGGGTCTCTCGTTTCAGCGGGAGGCACATTTCCAGTTGCCGGAGGGTCCTGAATGGCCGTCACCACGTTCAGGCCCGGAATTGAGACGGATGAAGCCTGAATGTTTGACAGTGGGTTTGATGACAGTTGTCTCCCCAATAGAACCGAAGAAGCTGGAGCAGACTGAGCTCCAATGCCCGCGACCACTGCCAATGCCGCGACGGCAACGACTCCCTTCATTTTCTGCTCGCTCTACTCAATTCTACACAAAATCCGAAAAGAAGCCTGCTTCAACTGCCCTATGCAAAAGTAATCTATAAAAACGCCAAAACGCAGGAGACAAAAGGGAGACCCGCCCACAAAGAAATAACAAGCCAAGAAGATAAAAAGCAAAAAGAAAGCGGCCAAGAATGCTGTATGAGTTGAAAATGGAAAGTGTATGATTTTTGGGTCACATTTTGTACTTCTTGTCCTTTCAAGCGCCATTTTGGAACACTTGAACACTTTACAGTTCCGCTCGTGTTGCGTCAGCAAATTCCAACCCGCCGCCCAATTAAACTCTGCTCTTTTTGTCAAAGGAAAGATTCGAACTTGCGGCCAATCGATCAACCAATCATTTACATTCCACGTGTAGACTCATGTGATCCACCTTGTCCTCTACCGGTAACAAGTATTTCATTGATGGACAAATGCATGAACTGTAAACGTATGCAACTCGCCATTCGGCAGATGAGCTTGACACTTGGGACTTGAGCATATTGATAACACAGTACCCGAGAGATTGCGATCTCCTCCTCGTGGCGACCTGGCCATTATTACTGTACAAGCACTGCAGATAAATCTCACATCCAAATCTGCATAGCTCGATCAACTCATGCCGATATTTGATGCTTGACCATAGAACCATCTTGCGGTATAATGCGTCACTTTGATGGGGACGAGGCGATAGATAGTGTTTTGCACCATTGATCGCTGCGCCAGTTGCGTATGTCAGCATAGGTGTGCTTGAATCAAATTTCAGTCAAGCACCAGCAAGTGCCGATCCAGCAAATGGCCTTTGGTATTGACCCATCATGAATCCCAATCCTTTGTCCAGTCTCGCAGCTTTGTAATGTGCCCAAGCACCTTTCGGTTCAAACCGTGCCATCACTGCGGACATGGCAACATCCATAGAAACAGAGGGAGACCTGGACAAGCAATAGAGTATTGCTATAACCTGAGGGAAGTACTGAGCAAGCAGCAGTGACAGTAAGCGACGCACTGATAAGACCGCCACGCACACAGCGCCAAGCATTGGGGGTGGTCGCCAAAGACCCGCTTAGACTTTCTTTTTCTTTCTCTTCAGCCACCCACTTGACCTTCTCATCCTTCAAATTCCGAGAAAATGCATACCATGGAAGGACTGGGTATCAAAAAGACGCAACTGGGGCGCCAAACCGAGGATGCAAAATCTGACACTCGAACGCACAATGAATGGATCCAGAGAACGAATGGAATCCGTGGATACAGCAACCAATGTTAAAGCGATGGAGGAGCGTGCTGAATGTCTGCTAGAGTCTTGAAAACAGGCAGATGAAACTGAAAAAGTGGTATATAGACAGGGAAAATTACATATGATTGTATCTAGCTGAACATGGTTTTGGAACTCGTTAATAAAAGAAATGGCCAGCTACCAACAGAGCATCACTTCACAACAGTCAAAGACTATTTTCAAAATTACTTGAGATAAGATGTCTTGAAAAGCTGTACCTTTACACCTTCCATGTTACTAGACACGTTAATGCGTTCAGAAGGTAGTCTAATTAGTAACTTTATGGTCAACTTGAAGGAACGTATGGTCCTTGTTGCAGGAGGGCGAGGGATTTAGCAAACACAAGCTGGATACTGTTGGGCTTTGCTCTCTGGCTGGCTCTTGGCATCATATCACGTGACTCTCACTGCAACCGCCACAGTACGTGGGAAGTTTAAAGTTTCCTGGCCTTGCATTCCAACTTTACACATTTTACTTGCGACATGGTCGGCCGTCAATTTCTAGTCATCACTGTCGCCTGTCTGTTCTCGCATCTCATTCTCCCAGTGAAAAGTGTCTCGTTTACGAATGGTTCACTGGACTCTGGATCGGTGGGCGGTTTTTGGAAGGTGCGTTAAGAGTTTATCATATCGCAGTTGACAGGTGTATCACTTAGGGTGCGGTCACTCTGTTTGCAGTATTCCGAGGTCGTAGAAGGAGCAAAAGAGTTGGCGAGCAAGTTTCCGCAGTGGGTAGAGTACAAGTCCATTGGGGCGTCCATTGAAAACAGGTAAAGCGCTTCTGAACTGCATTTGACATTCCGCAGCTTACAAATAACTCGGATTTACAGAGATATCCCTGCTCTCCTCATAACAAACAAAAAAGATACCACGATCCCTGTAGAACGGAGACCATCCGTGCTCTTTGCTTCTACGCTGCGCGGCGACGAGCCACTTTCCCTCGCCGCAGTCCTGCATACTATTCGGCACTTGACGTCCGATCCTCAACTGGATCCCATCGTGCCGCTCATCCTTTCCACTACAAAGCTGTGGTTTGTTCCAATTGTCAACGTAGACGGTTGGGCTGCAGCAACACCACAATCCTACGTTGGAAAAAATCTGCGAATAACATGTGAAAACCAAGCAGCCAGTGGAGTGGATCTGTCCAGGAACTGGGGATATATGTGGGACACCTATCTCCCAGATAGGGACTTGAAGCAAAACACAGAAGAATACGAAGATAACTGTTTGCCCTTCTACCATGGAACACTTCCATTTAGCGAACCTGAGACGGACGTCCTGCAGAGATTTATCAAAAAAGAGAAACCCGCATCTACCATCTTCTTTCGACAGACTGTGTCAGAGAAGCCAGCCATCATTATTCCTTACATGTTTCATCCGTCCAACTCTTCTACTCAGTCAAACGTGCTCAAGATGATGCGAACAGAGGATGCTAAAGTTTATTCTCAATTGACTGGTGCCATGAACGATGCGGTGGGGAAGATGTACAGTGTGGGATCGGCGTGGGAGGTGTTGAAGCGGACAATATCGGGGTCCGAAGTGGATTGGACCTTTGATCAGGCGGGTTCATTTGCGGTCATGGTTCAGGTGGCTGGGGACGTGGCCAAGGATGGCATGGAAAAGATTGTCGAAAAGGTATTTGCCATCTCTCCCAGCCCTTTCTATGCTTTGAGACATGACTAATCTGGCTCTTGGTCTGTTTTAGCATTTAAATGCCACGTTAACCTTTGCCAACGTAGCGCGCACTCTACCTGCCAAATCTGCAAAACCAGGCAAATCTATAGTCAAACATATTCAAACCGCTGTGTACCTCCTACCCATGATCCTGGGCGCTGTCCTTGCACTGATTCTTCTGACTGGGTACATGATTGCAAGATTCTTGGGATATGATAAGATTTGGGATCGATTTGTGTTTTTTGTTCACCGGCTCAAACGGTGGAGAATGTACCGCAACTACCGAGGTCTTGCACCTACTGGAAAGTATGGGGACGATGAGGAGGTCGGTGGGGAAGAGGATGGGGTGGATTGGGGGTTTGAGCTTGAGGGTGGTGAGGATGAGGATGGCGAGGATTTGGGATATCGAATGTAGACAAGGCTATTTTTTTTTTTGCTTTGCGCTGGCCATTTCAGTCATTTTCTTGTTTAATTTGTCTATTTGCTAGCAGGGTATGGAAATAATGTAAATAGAATAGATTAATATTTCTATGCAAGCGCATTGTTCGTCCAAAATTCTGCATAAAACTCCAAGAAAAAGTGCGGAGTTTTCCAACGCTGTGCTTAGTCTCAAGAAAGATTACGCAATGTGATTTACCTGATTTGGAAGGTGAGAGAAAGACGAGAACTCGAAAGGGCAACGCTGACAAGTTGATCAAAAACCCAACGGCCTTTCCCCCCTCGTACTCCTTCCCGTTGGGGGTTTTCTGTTTTTTTTTCAGTGTGTGTTTTTTTTTCTTGCACGCTTACCGAGGAGTATCGCTGGCAAGGAACGGGCGTGTGCAGTCGACAAGGCCTTGATGACGTTGATATAAACGGGATAGACTCGCGACTGCGGCGCACAGAGCAACGTAGGCCGTCCGTATTTGCGCGCGTCACCGCTGTTTGCCGAACCACCAGCGAGTACTTGGTAGGCAGGCGTCGTGTTCTCGGACACAAAGTCCGCAGTGGCAGAGATTCAGAGCACTAAAACACGATCCTTCACCTCTCCTTTCACCTCTACGTTTAAGGTCCTAGAGCATTGATCTGAGCGGACACGATCGCATCCGTCTTCGCCATGATGTCGAATCCAGGTACACCGTTTCGATCTCTGGGCAGGCCGCGCGCAAAAGCTGAATATGAGGATGCCATCGAACGAACGCCAGAGTATGAGCAGTTTATGAAGCAGTTGGAGGATTTTAATCGAGCGCAGGGGTGAGCTTTTTCGTTTTCATATCAATGTTGATATGTATGTGTATCGCTGATGTTTTTTTTTGTGGCTGCTTCTGCAGGGTATCCTTGCAAAGAGAACCCGTGCTGGGGGGAAAGAGATTGGATCTCTACCGTATATATAGATGGGTAGTTGAAGCAGGTGGTTACGAACAGGTAAGGTCTTTCTTCACAATGATGGGACTGGCACATGGCTCATCTTTTGACATCAGGTCACAGCCGCACGAGGCTGGAAGAAAGTAACAGATCCCTTCAATCTCCCTGCAACCTGCACAAATGCCGCCTACGTGGTCAAAAACCTATACCAAAAGTACCTGTACAATTGGGAACAGGTGCACATGTTTGGCAAGCCGATCAATGTTATTATGCAGCAGAAACGGCCCTTTGACCAGATTTCAAATGTTGGAGAAGAGTCTACGCCAGGCTCGCCGGAGGGCCGGAGAAGACGGATGCAGAGTGTTGGGTTGAGTACACCTACACCTGTTACTCCTCCTGTGGCACGGGTACGGAGTTTTGGTAAGAATCGATGGGATATGAATGCGGATTTTCAGATTGCTCATTTCGTATTTTTTTTGTCTTAATGTAGCGCCGGATGAACCGCTGCATAAGCGTTTGAGACTAATGGCAGAGGCCAACCTCAATGCTGCTGCTGTTGTGTCCCATCAGCCGCTACAGCCACTGCAACCACCAACACCTCTGCCGATGATGATCTCTAAGCCTGTGCATGTGCCTGTGCCTGCACCGACCCCTGCACCTGCACCCCATCCAGTCTCTGCGTCATCATTAGTATTGGTGAACCCGGATGATAATGGACAGGATGGTAAGAATTCGACGAACCCAATTACCCAAAGTTATATAACTCAATACTGAATTTACAGAAAAATATTTATACGGGGCATGGAAGAATCGCCTGACACTTGCGCTTACATCAACACTACCAAATGAAGTTGACTGGGCTTTTACCAAACTGGTAAAGCTATCATATACAAAAAATTTCTACGTTGGTATTATTCCCGGTATGTTTGAAGCCATACTGGATCATGCCGCGCCTCTTTTCGACGAGCTGGTTATCAAGAAGAGTGGAGGCGTGATTGAGACACATACTGTGGACAATCCCAAAGCGATACCCCCCATCTCAAGCGTTAGTATGTTTTACGATGAGGGCATATCGACGCTTTTGGAGCGCGTGCTTCAGGTGCTGCATGTGTTGAGAAATTTGTCGTTTTGGCCCGACAATGCCATGCATTTTGGCAAAAGCTATGCGCTGTTGACGTATCTTGCTAAAGGCATTGCACTGCCAACGAGTTCGTATTATGTCCAAATTAAGCATCATAGTCTGGATTTATTGGACAATCTCACACCCTATCTGACGCTGCAAGGCCCGAACGACTTTTATCTCGCATGTCTGCATCAAAACCTATTTGACAATGATCGCGCGGTGATTATCAGCTGTACGCGAACGTTGACGCGATTCTGCAGTACAGAAGCGAACGCCAAGATATTAAAGCAAGTGGACACGACTGCCGTTGTGCAGAGGTTTCTGCAACTGTTGCTGGTTCCGGATGAAGAATTAGTGAATGCTGTTTTGGATTGGTTTTACGAGTACTCGAGTTTGGGATCTGATGCTGCGTTACGGATTTCGGAAGCGGCACCGTTCAATGTCTTGAAGCTCTTTATCAAATTCTTGTCATGGCAGGGGTTTACGCACAAACGGCCCGTACCAGGAGTCGGAGTGGGTCCACCGCAGTCGGGCATGGTCTTGTCGTCTGTACCTGCGTCATCAGCTGGTCCTGTTGGCTTGTCGAAAGCAGCTGGTTCTGCAAATGGATTGATCAAGGAACCAAATGGGACATCTCTTAATGCGAATCAACAGGGGAATGTAATTGCTGTAAATGGAGTGTCATCGTCAGACGGCGGTATATTGTCTTTGGGCGGAGCAACTGCAAGATCCGCAGACTGGCCAGCATCGGTATCTGCAGCTGTAGCGTCTTCAGCACCGGCCCATTCGTTGACGATGTCGGGGATGCCCTATCCCGTGCCAGGCAGTGTGCCGGGAACGTTTCCTGCCCATCCACAAATGGGGACATTGGGTGCCTATGCTCCTACAACTGGCCCGCTCGCTCCTTCCATCGCCGGTAAGCAAGAACCCCAAGTCACGACCCAGTCAGTCCTTTCACAGCCTGCAGCCTCGAACCCGTCGGTACCTGCCCTCCGGTGCTGGTGGGGCGCATCTCATTCCTCACCTGGATGCCACGTAACTGTTCAACACCTTCAGGACCTATTTGACCACCTTCAAAAAGAGCACCTGGTCCCCGGCCAACAGACTTACACCTGTGAATGGAAAGGCTGCACATGGCGCGGAGACGGCGACCAAATTTGCAAATCCCGCCCACGAGCTCTCAAGCACGTTGTAACGCACCTCGGCTCAAATACCGCCTCCCAACCGCCCACTGAATCCTTACCCGGGGGCCACCAGCCCTCTCTACCATCTGGCCAACCTCCATCCTCCGCTGAGGACGATCTCAACGGCATCCCACTGACTGCTATGCTCGTTCTACGGAACTTGGCGCGCGTACCAGAACATAAAGCACTTTTTGCGCCTTTTGAGGGAGGGCTGGCTCAAAAGATGGTGAGTGATCGACGGTTTGCAAAAGGGCTGGCGGGAGTATTAGGGGAGTTGGCCAAAGGGGCGTAGTGTATTTGTCATTGTGTGTGTTTTTTGGGTTTAATTTTATTATGGTAGTAATTTACTTGACATGCATCCTTGCAGTATTTGCAGAGTCTCTTTGCCATGGCTGCTTGGATGTACGTGACTGAATTGCATTTTTACTAGTCCGTTTTCTTGTGAATGGAAAGTGGGTTTGTATTTTTGACATCCTCCGCCTTTGGAATGATGTCCAACCAAAAGGTCTTTTGCAGAGACTTGACACTCATATGGTGAATCTAGCTCTTGTTTGCACGTCCATTGCGCACATTTATACCCATTGCAGCTTTGCTGTAGAATGACTACATTTTGTCTTGTCATTGTCGTCGCAGATGCCTTACTCTAAAAATGTATCCCATCATTCGACCGACCTCCCCACTCGTTCAAAAAAGGCCAGAGATACAGTGGGACGCATACAATCTTCGCAAATGTTCCCAGCACGGACATGGACCATGCAAGCATCCTCTCCATAAAAGAAAGAAAGACTTTGAATCCTGCCCTTGCCAAAGGAACGCGGTTGAACGTTAAGGAAAAACGCTGAGACCAATACGAAAAGGTTACTTATAGAAAAATTATGTGGCGCATGTGGCGTAATATCTGCTCTTGTAAGCATCTCCACAGCTGATTGGCTGAAAGCTGTAATTTTTCCTTTTCAGTCGATCGGTTTTTTTGTTTTTTGTGCGTTGGCCATCAAAACGCGCGTTTCCCCCCCCGTCGACTTTTTTCTTCCCTACTTGATTTCTTCCTACCTCCCTCACTCGAACAAATATGGCCAAGAAAGAAACCAAGGTTGCCAAGTCGAATGGCAAGTCGCCCAAGGCTAATGGCAAGACCAACGGCAAGAGTACCCAGAAGGCTGTCCAGAAGAAGAAGGACGAGGAGGTACAGTTCGACTGCAGGCAGCTGTGATATTGGCATGTTACTAATTTGAAAATCATAGGTGAAGAAGGTGGTTGCCAAGCCCGTCGAGTCTGACTCTGACTCTTCTTCGGAAGAGGAGTCTGAGGAGGAGGTAGTTCCCAAGAAGGCTGCATCTACACCCAAAAAGGCTGCTGCCAAGAAGGAAGAGTCTTCCAGTGAGGAGGAGAGTGACGACTCATCATCGGATGAAGAGGAAGCCAAGGGTGCAGTCAATGAGGTAAAGGTGACCGCAAAGACAAATGGAAAGCCCATTGGCCCAGCAAAGAAACTCACTCCCGTCAAGGATGAGACGGATTCGGACTCTGATGAAGAAGAAGCCAAGGTGACTGTCAAGAAGGAGGCTGCCAAGGCTAAAAAGGCTTCCGAGTCGTCTGACGAGGACTCGGAGGAGGAGTCTTCTGAAGATGAGAAGCCTGCTGCTGGTGACAAGAGAAAACGTGCGGCTGACGCTGAGGAGAGCTCGGAGGAAGAAAGCAGTGATGACGATGACGAGGAAGAAAGCCCTGCCAAGAAGACAAAGTCTGATGACAGTAGCAGTGAGGAGGAGGAAAAGCCCAAGAAGCGCGCCGCTGATGCCGACGCACCCAAGCAGGCCGCAAAGAAAGCCAAGACTGAAAATGGTGCCGTTACAACAGAAGAGGCTTCTGATGAATCCACCACTGTGTTCCTTGGAGGTTTGTCCTGGGGTTCCACTGAGGAAAGCATCAAGGAAGCGTTCGCCGAATGTGGCGAGATTAACAGTGTCCGTATTATTACGGACAGGGCAACTGGCAAGTCCAAAGGGTACGCATTCCGACTAGATCTTGTCACGTCGCAATTAAATGCTAATTTGTATCTACACAGATTTGGTTACATTGAATTCAGCACTCCCGAGGCTGCCAAGAAAGCATGCGAATGGAACGGCACCGAGCTTGATGGTCGAAGCATCAAGGTGGACATTTCTACTCCCCGTCCGGCAAACAACGGTGATAACGACCGTGGAAGAGGTCGTGTCGAGAAGCCCACCTCTACTCCCGCTGCCACTCTATTCGTTGGTAACCTCAGCTTCAGCGTTACGGAGGACCTTGTCCGTGATGCCTTTAGCGAACACGGTGAAGTCGTTCACATTCGCTTGCCAACGGACAGGGACACCGGAAACCCAAAAGGGTGGGTACCAACATGGTCTGCTTTTTGATTGGCATCGCACTGATGGGCGATGCTTCCGTTTAGTTTTGGTTACGTTGAATTTTCCGACGTGGAAACTGCCACCGCAGCTCTTGAGGCTTTGAATGGCGTCGAGCTTGAGGGCCGTGGCCTCCGCATTGACTATGCTGGCCCAAGACCCGAGGGTGGTAATGGCAACTCTGGTGGTTTCGGTGGACGTGGTGGCCGTGGTGGCCGTGGTGGCTTCGGCGGTGGCCGTGGTGGCCGAGGTGGCTTCGGCGATCGTGGTGGTCGTGGTGGCCGAGGTGGTTTCGGCGGTCGTGGCGGTGGGCGAGGTGGCTTCGGCGGTCGTGGTGGCCGAGGTAAGAACTGCTTTCGTACTCGGTATATTTGTAGAAAGACTCTCATATGCTTATTGTCTTTTCAGGTGGTGCGCGTGGCGGTTTCAAGCCTCAGTTCCCCAGCGGCAGCGGTAAAAAGACTGTCTTCAACAACGACGAATAAGCAACATCCCGCGCTTCCACGTTACCTCACCCTGTTTGACGATTGACTGTTTCATGTCTCTCGATCTGCTTATTTATATGCAATGTCACCGTTCCATCGACGTATTATGCGCTAGCTAGTTTTAATAGTGCATGTATGTAAGTAGTGTGCTAGCTCTCTTTGAGAGACCTTTATTCTTTTCGCAACATGCGGGTTAGTTGATGTGTGTGGTGGGTTTTTGTATTATAGCTCTTGCATTATAGCATCATTTTTGTCGGTTTGTCTCTCTTTCAATATAGTAGTTTACTTTGCAACTTTGATCTTGTCCATGCTGGTTTTGAATGAAATGTCCGCTATATTTTCCGCTCTTTGAATTTTCATGAGAGAGTGCGAGGGAAACGGCGGAAAGATTGAAGACTTTCGTTGATCTATCAGTGGCGACATGTGCTGCTCGGTCGTGCTGTCACTAAAAATCACAACGAACACGTGCTTGCACTCTTCCATCGAGGGTTTAACGGTTTTAACGACTTGCCTGCGCCCGGAAGCATTGTTGATGGACGCACGCAAAAGTAGAATCGGAGCTCTTTCTTTCCCTGCATTCGAGGGTCGTCAGCACATGCCAAAATCGTTGTTTGCTCCGCTGCCAAGCCGGGTTTTTTCAACATAAAACAAATATTCTTAACATAAATTGACGCAATGTCGTCTGGAATAGCACATGTATGTGTAATGTTTCATGTGGGTGTCGTTCAGTGCATGTGAATGTTAACTAATAGTATATACCACAGGCAGGGTCTTCTGGAATTCAACTTATAAAAAGCTCTCGGGTTATATCCTTGCAATCTCATGTTAACGGAGGAGAAAGCCCGATTTCAACGTACCGTGGTAACTTGACTTAAATCTAGCTCCCTTTGTTGACGGATATCTTGTTGAATACGTCCATCGCATCATGTAGCTATTCTTGGACAAACCAAGACTTTTGCAATTCTGAAATGAGGCGGAAATATACGGATCCAGCATAGTATTTGCTGTGAATGTTTGTTTGCTATAAACATGTTGAGTTTTGTATATTCAACACAAGCTGGGTGGTTTTTGTTTAGCGTGTGATAACCCACAAGAGACTATATATGTAGATTAATTAAGAGACTCCTGGTGATAGTTTTTGGTTTTCAGAATTAGTTTTCTTTGACGAGCGTTTGTGCTTTCTTATTGTGGGGCTTTCTCTCTATCACGGATTATACCAGCGAACGCACACACCCAGAGCTGTATGGATATGGACCGAGTGGATATGGAGAAACGAGAGACGACAGAGTGGCAGTTTCCAACGGGTGTAATGCAACCGTCGCCAATGGCTTCGCACGCTATACACGGGATAGCCCTCGTTCTCATATTTTGTAAGTTCCGTCGCTTTCCACCCCGTGCATAAGCCGTACACTGAAAGAGTGTCTACAGTATCGCTATTCGGGTCCCTCTTTATGCTAGTCTACGGTATCGCAACGAAACGATACAAAACCATTGGGGAACGATTCCCTCTTTACACGGCTCTACTGGCCATTTGTTGGTCTGTCTCGCATAGTTTTGATCATTCGTACATGTGGTTGAAGGATGGGGTGCCACCTGCTTTACCTGCTTGTCGAACGTTGGGGGCCTTGATGGGGGTGAGTTGTTGTTCGTTGAGTGGAGTTTTGTCCTCCTTGGAAACAGTGCTGATGCGGAACAAGTAGGGATTCTTGCTGGCTGAGATCTGCATGATGAACGTTGTTTCGATATGGTATGGTACCCGGGTTTTGTTGGTTGATTTCAGATTGTGTTGAAAACTGACAACTGGTCCCAGCATATACCTAACCGTCTACCACTCCCGAACGATGCATTTCGGAAGTTTTGATTGGATCTTATGGGCCATGTCCTTGGGTTGCGGAGCTGTGTTTGCGATTGTTGGTGAGCAAAAGAGAAGAGATGCAAAGTTGTTGAACGTATATGAGATCACTAACGTTTCATGGTGGGATAGGGTCGGCGATCGGTGCTTTTGGGCCGGATGTGCATTGGTGCTTTTTGGATATGCGGACGTCTGTGGTATGTTTCCAGTTTATGATAAAAACATATCGGGTCCTCATTGATAATAATGTCTATAAACAGGGCCGAATCTACATGTTTATCCTCGCTATACCTTGTACCCTCGCTCTCGTCGTTCCCGCCACATGGTACATTATCCCGAGTTCGTTGAAAACCGTCTCCGTATGTACTAACTCTCAAACAATGCACTATAGCTATTTTCTCGTCTACCGCAAAATCATGGCGGTCGAAAATGCCATGAAAAGAGGGAGCAAAGCCAACAAAGCCAACAAGCAACAATCACTATCTTACAAGGCCCAATCGAGTAGTGAGCCGGCGTTGGATGATCCGATGGGGAGGTTTTCGGTTGCGAATGGGGACGCACCGGGGCGAATCACGCATTCATCTCGTAATAAGGTGATCGTGGCCAAGTTGATTGACTTTATTGCGGCGGATGTGTTGACGTTCTCGGGGGCTGTTGCGTATACGGTTGGTGTAGGGGTGTTTCAAAAGGTTTGTTTTCTTGGTGTAGTCTTGGTGGGGTGTTCGGAACATTCATTTGACCAAATAATATCATTAGGAGCCTATATGGCTTTCATTCTGGGTCGCTATGAGTATCAATTCATCTGGGTAAGTTTAAAACTCCTCTACATTTTCACGTTACAATTCGGTATGCTCACACAAACATCACAGCTGGCTAAATGCGGCCGTCTTTATCCGCCAACTCATCCGGCGTCGGCGCAACTATAACGCCCAACGCTCTGCCCACCGCTCCAAAGTCAATATTAACAAGAGCATGTCGGCGTACCCCCTCCAAGGCACACTCAGAGGAGATCAGCTTAATGTGGCGTCAAGAATTAATACGGAAGAGGTGCTGCCGCCGGTACCTGTACTGAAGCGACTGAGTTTGCCGAGGCATTCGGCTGAGGAGTCCGGGTCCGTTTGATTCCAGTAGGTGGAGGGGGGGAGGGGGGAATTATTATATAAATAATAATTGTGCAGTGGCAAGTTCGTTCCCGTTGTGCTCAAATGGGAAATTGAAAAGCGGACAAAATTAGAGTCTCCCGTCGAAAGTATGTAGTTATACCTTCACCCTCCCTCAAAGCCAGCGACCTAGCCTACGGGCAAAATGGGTGCCGCATAGAGAGTACTATCTTAAACTTACTTGGAACCTGCGTATCCTTTATGCCGATCTTGGTCAAGGTTGCCTCATTAACAGTCGATATTTAGCTTGTTACGCCATAAGTTTTCTTAAACAAGAAGCACTGTAATTACCAGCGGTTAACTAACAAGTATCACCAATCCTTTATTTATTATTCTTAACGTAAGGGTAATAGCTGTACACGGCAGGAACACATCTCTCTGTTCCGTAGCTCATTTCCATTTACGAATACTTCTAACTCACACATATGAGGCATTGACAAACACAGGCGGAACAGTTGACTATATATTCTTGAAAAACAATGCAATTATCACGACTCATTTTCTTCCTGATTCCCTCCTCCGTGTACCATCGAGCTGACAC
Organism: Spizellomyces sp. 'palustris'; assembly: GCA_006535965.1. NCBI lineage: Eukaryota > Fungi > Chytridiomycota > Chytridiomycetes > Spizellomycetales > Spizellomycetaceae > Spizellomyces > Spizellomyces sp. 'palustris'. The sequence continues at coordinate 37,723 of QEAR01000029.1, read as the reverse complement.
GACCAGAGAGTCTTGATAAGGCTGTAATAGAGCCTCGGAGCGGGGAAGTAGGAGTGATGAGGCAGGCTAGCGGGAAGACACCAGTAGTGCCTGTGGTGAGGTTTTGGCCTGTTGCCCAGCCTATCAATTAAAGTAAAGTGAGAAATCGGTTGGAGTAGAACAAAGTCAATGACGTTTAGTACGTACCATCAGGGAAAGTTTCATAGATCTCCATCACGTCGCCCACTGTGAGTTGAATCTCGTCACGAAGATCTGGTACATATTCTGCCCAAACTTTCATCCTCGTTTTGGGTTGCCCATCACCATCGCTAGCCGCAACAGACCCCTGTTCTTGTCCAAACTCGGTATTTTGGTCATCACCCGCCACCGATCTTGTAATTGTCGTTCCAGCTAATGACCCCTGTGGTGGTGAGGAACCGTACATGGCACTTGTCGGGTCCATGCTGAATCGCGCATTGCTGGGGATTGTTGGGAGGGGTAACTGAGGAGGAGGGCCCATGCGGGCAGAGGATGATGAAGAGGATGTCGGTGATGCGAGGAGGTGTTTAGCAGAGTTAGGAGGGGAGGGAAATGAGGGGGAAATGCTCGATCTAGAGTTGAGGATGCGTTCATCTTGCATATGTGTTGGGATGAGAGTGAGACCGCTTGGTCTACGGCTAACAGTCTGTGCCACAGTCGTTGACGAGACATCACTGCTTCTCCGACGAGCACGATATTTTCGCAGAGCAAGGACGCTCACGGTTAGAAGCGCGACGCCTCCCACCCCGCTTGCAATCCCAGTAATGACTGTACGGTCTGCAGTCGGCGAGGGTGGGTTGCTTGCTGGGTTGGAAGGTGCTCCGCCCGGGATCTGGGTCGACGAACCGGTTGCGGCTGCTGCAATAACCCGCGCGCAACAGGGATCAGCACGAGTTACAGAGCCTGCACAATACGCTCGGGCTTCGGCGGTTGTGAAGAACCCTGAAAAGAAAAGCTGATGAGAAAAGGGGTTCTCTTACGAGGGAAGGATTCCTAATGCCCATAAACATTTAACAAGTCACACATACCACATGTATTCACTTCAATCGGTATCATTCCGGCATCACACTGCCCACCCAGGCTCTCCAGCTTCAACGAATCGCAGAAATTCCAGTAACTGTTTAAAGTATCCGTTCTAGCTTTCAGTTTGTCCCCTGCCGCATCACACACGGTCGTATCCTCAAAAACACTTTGGAGAGCCTGGCGAGCCTGGAGACACGTGTCCCGGCAAAGAGGCTTCCCTTGACTTGAACCACACGCCGCTGCAGAAGCCTCGACCAGCAAAGAGCAGTAATAGCTAATATGGTATCGCTGACCTTTGCCTTCGTACCGCGGACACCCGTAGGCACTTCGAAATGAGGAAATATACGTAGGGTTGGAGTCGTAATTAAGCGTGATGAAGCGATCAAAACTTGCAGTATCATTGTAGAGGCTCGGGGAGACGATTACAGGGCGGCCTTCTTGGTTGGGACATGAAGTGGTTTTGGTGAGGGTGATGCAGGAGGTGGAGCTTGCGTTGCTTGCGTCGGCGTGGACGGTAGTGAGGGAAATGAGAAGGAGGGAAAGGAGGGCAAGCCAGCTGCGAGATGTTGATGACGTCTTGCGGACAGAAAGAGATCTGATAAGGTCCATCTCTGCAGCAAAGCCTTCACTAGCGATCGATAAGTTGGAATTCCGTTGTTGTTGTCGTCAGCGCCAGCGTCTGTCGAGTGATGTTTGGGAAGAAGGTAGATGGCGGGTTGAGATATCAGCAAGAGCGCCAGATCTGCTAAAGACCTGCTTGATCCACGAACAAAAGATGGCGGATCCCAGATACACAAATGACTTTTCACTGCAACCTTCCTTCCCTTGACCACCATAAAAACTTGTTCAACTCCTCGAGTGCACAGACAGGGTGAACAATACTGAATCGGTACTCTATGTAATCCCCACACAGGCAGGTCAAATGTCTAAACTTCCTTTAGTTGGAAAGCAAGGTCACACCGCGTATTGCCGCCGTGGTTCCTTCTCTTGTGAGACGACAAACCGCTGCCGGATCGACAAAGTCCTCGGAACGCAGAAACAATAGTCAAAACCCTATCTTTAAAAGGCGGTCAAGAGCAGCAAGCCCTTCAGCCTCGTATATGTTGTTGACGATCTCGCGCGGTCAATAGCACAACTGATTGACTTCAAGCGGCTCTGCGTGCAAAAAACGAAGGGATCTCTTACAACACAGCCAAACAACAGCCGTGATTTTGCAGATGAAAAAAGACTAGGAAATACACAACGGCTTTAGGAATATCATGGAAAAAACAAATGCATTTTTTGTCTAATTGTGCTAAAGCCAAGAGGACGGAATCAACGACTGGATGCCTCACGACCGAGGCAAAAATTGCCTCACAATCGGCCACAATGTCCATACGCTTAGAAACCTTGCCGTCTGCCCGGAAGAGAAAAAGGGAATCTTTTGCTGCTTGCGCCTTAAAGAAAGTAACTTTGAACATACGACAGTTGATGGCTACAGCCAATTCCCCTTGCGTTGATTGGTATCGTCCCAGCAGATCATTTTTCTTTTTGTCTTTTGCAGTTCCGTGGGGGTGGAAATTCAAACTTTCTAAACCCAACAAAGCGTCCCAAAAAAGTCGCTGGACGCCCCGTTTCAAGTGTTCTAGGGTGAAAGGGATAGGACCAATCAACGCGCGTCACAGCTTTTGTCATTAAGTTAGGTAATCAAGTCTTTCCAAATTATTTTCATTTCCGTTTGAAAGCCAAAAACAAAAAAGTATAACTTGCGCTATTAAATCAATAATGCCACTCCAGTCAAGGCAGCCAAACTTTTTTAAAAAGAAGGCAACAATGAGGCAGCGAAGCCTCGTTAGAGTCTGACATTGCATAGGCTGTGCTGTCCTGGTTGACCGTTATCGTATTCCATGTTGGGACGGTCCCGTGCATTGCTAGCCACCAAATTTTCGATGGACTGCTGCTGCTCAACAAGATGCTCAACACTCGGTTCCATAACTGAATAAGTTATTCTTTATTAATGTTTATCTTGTGCAAGGTTCTGTCTGACGTAGTCGATATACGTCCAAAGCCAAGGGTGACACTCGAACGACCAGTGTTCGTTGACGTCAAGAAAGTAGCAAGATGAGGATTAAACCCTAGCGCCCAGTACGTTACGTTCTCCTGAGCGAGCTGTTTCTCGGCGACATTTGGGTCGACAAAGTTTGCTCGAGATGGTCAGATCCTCCAGCCGAGTTTGCCACATGAGGGACAGACCCGACGATGCTCCCGGGTTAGTACGAGCGCCAGATTTGGTCAAGAGAGCTGCTGGTCAAAATTGGCGGCGGAAACTAGTTTTGCGCCAAGCTTTCTAACATTAGCGATTGGGAATGACGTTGTGGATTATTCCGACAATTTGCATCCGATTGTCCGTCGTAATCAGTCCTTTCTGAGCAGGGGTATTACCATCAACACTCGGTATATGCCAGGCGGATATGGATTGCGAATGGTGCATTAGGGATGATAGCAGCATTTGACCGAGGAGTGAAGCCGTAAGCTTCAACCCAGCCCGCTGTAACACTGAACTAGGAAACTAAGCAAATGTCTGAGGTGGGCAGTAGGGATTTGATCTGGAAGATAGGACAACAAGTTAAGATCTTGTGGTTTGTAGATCACACGCAATATTGGGTTGATGCACTGCGTGGTCGCAGTATTACCGAGCCAATCTCGTCGTATTCTGAATTGCCACTGATAAAGGAATCTGATTACTGGCTGCTGGAGTCTGCTCCTCTCCCGATAGGAACGGTGGAGCCAGACAGCTACAGCGGGTGGTGGATTCCCACTTGCGGAGAGGTTAGAGATGTCTATGATAGCTGGCTACTGGACACTTGTGCTCAAGCAGTGCCAAGCAATAATAAAACACAAAAAGTTAAATAATGGCGGCTATCAGTGAAGCAAAGTGAGGAGATACGATCAAGATGCGCCTTTTTGTGGACTTTGTTATTCACTCCCATCTGTTTCCTCCTCAACTCATTAATGGCAAATGGGAACACCAATGGAGATTGATAACAGTTTTGTCATCTTTCGTTTTGTTTACTTTGAAGAGTCAGGGTGTTCTTTCAATGTTGCATTGGAAACGGTCTTTCTCAGCATCATATAGTTCGTGTGAGCCAATGAGCATTGACCCACCAATTCTGGTAATCAATAGCTCTATTCTGGCGGAACTTTAAACATTTTCCAATGATTTTAGGTTTCCTCCAATGAATGGACATGTAAATCGATCGTAGGGTTTCATCATGTCTTCAAAAATGATGTATGTTGGGAGGAGATGAACGACCACCCATGACGTACGCCTTTTACATTCAAGATGCTATGCTGAGTCTCCGCTTCTTTCTTTCCCCTGGGATTAAGTGGCAATTGGCCCGCATAGCATCTATCGTACTGAAAGTGATTCCCGCGCTCCTTCCCTGCAAATATTGCAAGTCACCCAAAAACATGCGCTCTACCGCCCATCATCAACCATAAGTATTGTTTCGTCGGGGAATCACGGGCTTTTTTGGAAGGTGATCACGGATGTATTGCTGCCGGGCCTGGATTTTTCTTGACTTTAAGACTGCTTCTTTGACGACATGGCATCCCGATATATGTTCTTCCATTTTGTGACGATGCCTATGCCGGTATAGCGGACGCGTTGAGGTTCTTTGTTCCGACTCGCCAGCTATAATGTGAGGAAAGGAGTACTGCTTGCGATCTTCCAGACTCTCAACTGTATTTAAGACCGCTTCATCAAAAGAAATACCGGTATTATCATTCGAGAAAGATATCCCTTCAGTATGTTCTTTGAAAAGCTTGAAAGCAGCCCGTGTTCATTGATGATCGGTCAAATTCGCCCATATTATAACATTAACGCTTGGAACGGTTATTTTCCAAGCTCTCCTTTTCAATGTCCCCAGTATTGTTTGCCACACACGTTATTACCAGTCAATCTGCTAAAGAGGCGCACGCCACGAAGACTACGCTGGATATGCCAGGTTGAAAAACATTTTGATCGCCCATTCTCTAATGACAAGAAGAACCAAAAAAAAAAGAAAGACTTATCGAGTACTTTCAAACATTCTCCCCTTTATTACTTACTGCCTGCTCAACCCCAAATACCACGATCCTGCCAGTGGTTGTATCCCAGCAGCCCATTCTACCGCCACCTTCGCCCACTTCCGGCATTCCGACTCATTCTCCTAATTTCTGCATCCATCTCCGTATCATTCAACCGCTCGCCACCCCATCCCCATACGCCCTTCAAGAAGCTCTTGACGTCCCATACGACCGATGCGAACCAGAACAGCACGCTGAAACTACCCCAAGCAAGGACCCAGTTAAACATGTTGCATTCAGGAGATGAGTTAGGAGGGCAATCTCCGGACATTTTGCTTCCGAGTGTAATGAGACAGACGAGCCACGCAAAGGTGATGAAGGCGTCGACGATGATTTCGAGGATGAGGACCTTGATGCTTGACCAAGACTTGGCGAGGCAAGAGATAAAGTGTCTAAAGGGATAATACATTTAAGATTTTATGTTTGAACCAACCTGTCCTACTCAAGGATACTCACTGTCCGACCAAGGCCACGCTGACAACTGGACTAAACACTGCACAAAACCAGGTATACCTGACGGTCGGCCATAACTCGTGATCCGCAATGAGGGGATCACTCAACTTTCCAATAAAGTACCAGCTAGCAATCCCAACGAGGACTTCAAAGAACCGCGTAGCAAATCGAGCCTGTTTGTCAATGTGGAAGTGCCGGTCAAAGGAGCCCACAGTTGGAGGAGGACGAAGGGAGTTGAATTTGTTGACGGATATTGTTTTCAGAGTTGTGAGACGCTCCCCGAGCGATTTGGCCATCTTTGACGTCTCTTTTCTACCAGAAGTCTAAGGATACGGTGAGTCCACTCACGTCCGTGTTAACTACAAAAGGTGGTCTTTGCCTCGTAAGTTGCTTACGACACTGCCATTTGTAAAAGTGGGGGCGCGTATGTTCAAATGCTACTATATTTAGATGAGGTAAGGGACAAAAGACCATCCAAACAATAAGTCACAAGAAAATCATTTGGGATATGCTATAAGATCGTCCTCTGATATCCCTTGGAATATTCTCCGAGCTAAAAGTGCAGACCCTAAACCATGAGAACAAGAAAAAGCTATCGTCGAGCTTCTCTAAAGCTTTTTCCAAAACTCAAAACTTGACATTGGAATCCAATGCATATGCATATGATGATCTACACGCCCATGATGACAACATTTCTGGTTCTCCTTGCTTTCCTCAGCGCCCTTCCAACAATTTATGGCGCAGTACCCGAAAGCGCAGCCGTGAACAACGAACCTACAGACAACAGCCTGGATTCGGAAATGCAAGGCATTCCCTTACCTGATAGTATTCTCGATGTTGCGTCAGCTGATGGCACGACAGACGAGTCAGGGCCATGCAAACGCGGCGTAAAGTCCTGGTTTTCTCCAGATTTTGGTGGCAACTGGGCCAACAGCTGGAATTTTGTCAAAGATTCTTATGGAAAACAGAATCGCGGCGCTGTTGTGGATCCGACGGGTGGATCTAAAGATCTTGTCTTGGAGATTACATATCCTGCTGGTCAGAATGCTGTTCAGCCTCTCAAGGTTTTCATTTTGAGCTCATAACCTAGTGCTTCCGCTAAACAGGGAGTCGTAACCCCGGAGGAAAGATTGTAGGAGGCACAGGATTCTATGCCAAGCCTATTGACTTGTCCAACGCCAAGTCCGTTAGCCTTTCGTACCAGGTGTTATTCCCAAAAGGCTTTAACTTTGTCAAAGGCGGAAAACTCCCTGGACTTTACGGTAGGACTGCAATATACAGTAAATCCGATCTCCCCTTGTAATTGCATCCTAACACCTTGTCATCTCAATAGGAGGACACCCCAGCTGCAGTGGGGGTAACAAAGCCCTTGACTGCTTTTCCACCCGCTTCATGTTCCGCACAAGCGGACTAGGCGAAATATACCTTTACGTTGACCGTAACCTCCAAGACAGTTCCTTTTGCAAAGTCAAGCCAGTTACCCTTTGCAACCCGACATATGGCGCTTCCATGGGCCGAGGTGCATACCACTTCACCCCTGGATCCTGGACAGCTGTTTCCCAAACAGTTGTACTAAACAGCTTTACGAACGGTAAACCCAATCAGGACGGTAAAGTCACTGTCTACGCTAACGGAAAGAAAGTTATTGAATTCACCAAGGCGGTATTTACTCCTGACCCAAAGATTGGATTTGAGGGACTTGATTTTGAAACATTTTTTGGTGGAAATGATAATAGTTGGGCGACTCCTACGACCCAGCGTGCCTACTTTAAGGAGTTTGTCATATCCGCTTTGTAAGGGATGTGCACAATGGGGGATTTTTAGGAGAGTGTAATTGTATGTAGCATGTTCACGCACAGTGTCGTAATCAAAGATGTTTTGTATGCGTTTGTACTCGGTGCACAGTGGTTCTTTTTTCCTCGCTTGCTTTTTGCCCGCATACAGTGCTCGTATTTATGGCTGAGCATGGCTAAATTGGGCTTCTATACCAGTCCATACTTTCTTTGCATCAATTCTAGTGCCAACGCTGTGCTGCGCATCTGCATATGACATTTACAGTCAGGTTATAAACAAACCACCGTTGGGCACTCAAGCAAAAATTCGCAGTTACTGCATATATTTATTCGCACAAAAATTCCGAAAACGCAGACTTTTCCTATATTCCACCCGTCTTCCCTTCCCACATACATGCAAGATAACTTCCTATAGGATACATTATATAATACATCTTTGCGGATCAACTTGCGATCAAGCACTGGTGATCCAACCCGTCAAAGAAAAACCAATTTTCGATAGCCTCCCTCGCCGCATCGTGGTCTGCTTCTTTTTTTTTTCTCATCCAGTCACTTCGGTGTCTGTCGACTACTCTTCCGCATACGCAAACGATTTTTAACGTCGACTCCCACTGGTGGTAAAAGTAGTTTCCCGTGTCTACCCGGTGTGAGTATTCGAGATGATAGTTGGGAAATCTTTCGGCGAGGCGGGTACGAATTAAGGTTCTATAATCCACCATTGAGTTTTTTCATAACAGCGCTTTGACGAGAATGCAGCGATGAGCGAGGTGATGAGAATGCAATGATGAGGAGGAAAGTCGTAGACTTACATGGAACATCGAAAATAACAGGGTCGAGATTCAAGGCAATGACATGTCCCTACTCACTGTGGACGCTACAATCCAAAAATCTCTGATGCTCATACTGCATCATCTCCCATTACCCTACGTCATATCATTCCAAATATCAGATCCGGACATTCAAAAGGAAAACACACAAATATTCCTATACGTAAATGAGAGAGAGCTACGAGATCTATATTTTTACATAGAAAATTACAAATATCAAAAGCGATTTATAGAATAGAGAAAAGAGGGGCTCCTAGCAAAATAAAAGCCATAATAAACAAATGCGACAGAATAAGGAAAGATAAAACTACAGTGCACCCCAATAACTGCAAAAAAAAAACCAAAGGCACATAAAAGAAAGAAACGCAAGGGACAGAAAAAAACTTGGTAAAAAGAAAAAGAGAGCGCTCTCATGACACAAAAAAGAGCAGTTTTCGCGCACAGCCTGGTAAGAAGTCTTGGTTCCTCTCACACAGCTTCATCGCCATCCCCGTCAATCTCAATCCGTCCTTTACGGCTCATGGCTACAGCGACGTGTAGAGGGTCAATAGCATCGATCCAGGCCCTCATACTTTCTTCACTGGAGGGTTGGAGAAGGATGGAGTGGTATCGACAGTGCATGGCAAAAACATTGGGTTTCTATTGTAAACACATTGTTATAACCAACTGGGCTTGACTGGGACAAGAGACATGTTTGCCATACCTGTAAAACACTCCACAAATCTTTTGAATACCGTAACTCGACACCTTCCAGTCCAATGACTGACAGCAATTCAATTTCGGCACTGGTTGAGTAGATGAACATGTAGGGTCGACGGATAACGAACCACCTCTTGAGCCAGGTCTGTACGCCATTTTCTGGCAAGAGCATGTACCCACGTTTGACGACCGGGCCGCTAGGGTGCACGAGTGGGGGTTGAGATAACGGACAATAATAAAATGAAAGGTGAGAGTGACTTACCATTGCGCAGAGGCGATTTCAGTTATCCAGCGAAGGTTCGATTGCGGTGGAGGTCGGGTGTATATTGACGGATTTTGGATAGAGTCCCCCAAAAGCAGACGATCCTAAATGACCGGAAGGATAAGTCAACAACCATCACCGAGCGATGGCCTCATTTTCCACAAACTCACCAATTCCACATCTCTCATATCCCTTCGCCTCCAAATCTCTAACGCCCTGCCACCAGCAACAACCCTATTCGTCTCTTCCCCATCCCGCCTCGGCAACGTATCCCTAATCTCATCCCACACACCCTGTCGGAATCTCTCAACCTCCATCCTGCGTTGAACTTTTCGCCTGGCCCTCCACCAATCCACAATCATGTCGACGCCACGTGGTTTCCATCCACCTAGACATTCTTCGCCCCGTACGTAACTGCTGCCTTTGGCGACCTTTCGGGCGCGCTGTGGACTGCTAGAGGCGGCGGGGCGCATGGTCACTGTATAAACGGTTGAACTGGATTCTAGGTAGCGTATGGATGGTCGTCCGCTGAGCGTATCCTTTAGATTGCTGAGAGAAGGTTTGGAAAGAAGATGCGCTATTTGGTATTTCGGTGGGGAGCGGAATTTCTGATCCTAAAGTTTCGCCAAGAAAAGTTAAAAAACGTCGTCGATATGACACGAACCAGCAAAGAACAAATAACACATACCCGATCATAAATTTGAACCTGTACATCCATCCAGAACCGTAAAGGCTCAGCCTGTCTCGAACTCATCGGTCCAACACCACTTTCCACTTGCCCCATCTCAACCGTCCACTCAACTCTCACGACAACCTTCTCATCGCGTCCGGTAATTACATTCAACCAGGGACTTTCGTGGAGGCTGCTATCCCAACTGCATTCGAGGTAGAGCGTACTCCGCCCGTCTCGTTGGAACGTTAGGTTTTGTTTACGGGGAATACGTAGAGGAATCATATCGTCCTCGGGAGCAGTATCGTCACCTTCGGGTGCGACGACGGTACCATCCCTACGAATCAGTCGAACCCGCCCCAGGTTTACCATACTCACTCTTTCCCAAGGAAATTCCTTTCCGCTATTATGGGAAAGACCCAACACGAAACGGCGTTGGAGGCCCTGCCGGAGAAGAAAGATACCAGTGTTCGTATTGGAGGCTGATTCAACAGGGCACGGTTTGAAATTGGCTGCGTTGCGGGAGAATTCGAGGATTTGGATTTGGGCTAGTATATCGTGGCGTTGGGCAGTATTGGATTGTAATGAAGGACGGAGGAGAGAGAGTGGTGAGGTTGGGCTTTGAGAAGATGTTGCTGTTTCCCTGATTGGCGTAGAGGGCAGGTCAGGTTGGTCAGGCAAGGGAGGCACTCTCGACACCTCTGCAAACTCGTGTTCAATCATGGACCGGACATGTTTCTGTCTGCGTCCAAATATCTCAAACCGAACCAGGCCATTCGCAATTACATCTCGGACGGTGGCAGTCACAGTCAACCGCACCGTCTGACTGAAATCGAATTGCACGGGCCCTTGCCCGAAATCGGTCGCAGGATCTGTTGCGTAGATTCTATCACCAGTACTGCCTAGTAGAGGTGCTGAATCCCGTTGACAGACTCCGAAAGCACTGGATCGAAACTGAACATGGAGCTCAGAATAGTCTTGTTCTGAAATTCCGCCAAGCTCCAAAATCGACACCTCAAATACCAAATCACCGCCCTCATGAAACACCTTGGACGAGCTTGGATCCATGACTCCCTCGCCCTCCGCCAGCCTGCCATCCGGATCCGCATCCTCGTCCCGTGGCCCAGAAAACTGATCCAACTCGTTCCTCTCACTCCCAATAAAAGTAACAACCAACTGTACCCAACCTCGAGTGACGCCGTCCTCATCCACAACATCACATCGAACAGATTTGGTGACACCCCACATGAGATTCCGCATACACACCCAGGCATTCCCAATGAGATCGAACCATGGTCTGCGAACTGTTTCATAGAATACGTCTTCTTCTTGGTTGAGGTGTTGGGAAATATAAGCGCTGGACTGATCCGAGTAGTTGTAGGCGAGGCGCATGGCTTCCAAACGTTTGACGAGGGACGGGTAGGACCAATAATAAATGGCATTATGACGGGCATCCAAAATTTTGATTGCGAGACAAGGCGCAGAGGAGCGAGAGATTGTAGAGTCCTTGTTTGACACAATGTCAGGTGGTAATGGACTCTTGGTAGTGTCCATCGGAGTCTCCCAAAATGACAATGGTCCTAAATCGTCACCCTCGACCAAGACAAATTGGTACAGCACATCCTTTTCCAATTCGCGGGCAATGACATTGGCTTCTTTCAAGTACAATTGTGCATCCGCGAGCTGTTCTGCTAGACGAACATAGCCTCGGCGCCGCCAGGTTGTTAGGGCATCACGAGCCAACTGCCTTTGTTGTTCCGTTATGGCTCCTGATCCGCCCTTTCCAATTATTTTCGCCATGCGCCGTAATCGCGTTTCATACGCCATTCGCTGGGCCTCAAGGAGGCGCTCGGTACGATCGGTCTCCGACGCATCACCAGCCGAAAAACTGGATCGCCGACCGTCTCTGATTGACATTGGGCGCTCATAGGTTTGCTGATCCCCGACCGAAAACCGGGTACTCTCGTCCAATGAGCGTCTCGGGTAGAATTCTCCCATTCTCTTAGGCGGGCCGAGGTAATCTAGCGGCTCGCCCATAAATGTCATAGGCTGCTGGCCCAGGGACATCATGCTACTGTGCTCGGAAAACGTATCGTAAGCCTCATCCGTCAAGATTTTCCTAGGGCTCTTGGGATCCGCAGGGTCACGTCCATGTGATGCAAGATCACGCTCCCGCAGGGCAAAGTTCCAATCTACTAGTCCAGACACGACAGACTTGTCAGACACGCTAGAAGAAGATGGTGGAGAGAATAAACTTTGGTCGCTCCACTTTCCGGACGGGAATTCGCCAGTGATGACGAGAGGAGGTAAGGTCCGCAGCTTTTTGTTTTGGCGTTCTCGTCTGACTTCTTCCGGGTGGTTGAATCGAAATACGTGATGACTTCCCAGAATAACTCGGTAGCCAGATCGCAGACGCTGTGTGCAGACATGACGTAAGAAATGGTGTGTCCATGTCAGATCTAAAGTATATCAAACCAAACCTTTGGTCCCGAAATAAGTTCCCCGTTGACATACACCAGAGCCCCATTTCGCGGCTCGACTCGCACAATACCACTATCATCTGTCACGAAGGTGCAATGTTCGTCCAAGATATTCTCACCGCTCAATCGTATATCGGCAGTTGTCGCGTCCCCAACGACATGAACACCGGGCGGGAGTTGGTACAAGAGACATTCAGACATGAGGGGATCCTCGTTTAGGTTGACGAGATGTGGCTGATTCTTGGGAACTTGGACCCCTATGACGGGTTTGTCTGTATTTAGAGATATGCCGAGCTCGGCGAGGTTTTTCTCCCGAAGCTGCTGGATCTCTTGGGTTTTACGCTGTGAAATACATGGTCAGTGCCACGCGATATCCCCGCGTCGGCCATTAGGAAAGGCTTACCAATTTCTCCTCGAAACTGAGGGTGATAGCTGCCATGAGCTTTTCACTGGCCTTTAATTCATCTTGCAATGCAGCCATATCTGCCGGTTCCACGTTCAGATTTCCGCTTGCCACCTCACGTCGCGTATCTGGGCCTGACTGTCCGCCAGCAATTTCCGATGGTTCATACACTGCTAGCTTTGCTCTGAGAAGGGCAACCTCTTCCTGCAATTCCCGCATGACTCTTCCGTTGGGATCTTCATTCACTACAGCCTTGTTTACAATGCGCTTTGCGCGCTCGGCGTATCGGAGAGTTGACACCGTTTCTTCATAGTTGACATCCGCAGGAGAGATGGCGGCGATCATGACGGTTTTGGAGTTACCGCCAAGACAGTCTTTCAGCAACCATGTCAGGACCTGTACAAAGGAATGAGGACACTTTCCGAGGATGAAATGTTTAGTTGTAAAATCTCACCGAATCTCTGTACGGTATGTAAGCTGGGAGTGTTGATGTCCCTCCATTTTTTCCTTTAAGTGGATGACTTGACCGCTTGGACGGAATTGGAGAAAGGTCAAATGACTCTGACTGTCTCCTTCCGATGCCAGCAGACGATGCATCAGCAAGTGCAGATATAACCTTTCCGAGTGTTGTTAACGATTTGTTTATATTAGCCCCCTCTTTCAATCGCAGCCCTGTTGCTCCCGTTGCATCCGCGCGCTCGCTACCTGCGAGGTCAATGAGGCATATTCGTGAGCTCTTTTCCGACGTCATTCCCGATATCGGTTCTCGGAGGTTTTGAGTGAGGACGATGGTAAAGACCGCATGACTTCTACTTGACGTGGCGTTCATATTTGTTGAAGCGACCGTGCGGGCCTACATTGACAGAAAAACGAGCAAAAACAAGCTCCGTGGGTACTATTGATCAAGCAGATATATCCAGCTGTACAAACAAACCTTATTTCCCTCATCCATCAAGATCACGATATCCTCAAATGTCGAAACCACCAATTTGCTCAAGTCTTCCACATAGGGGCCCAAGGAAGGATGCTCACGTACTCTCAGCTTGCCCTTGTTCCCAGGCATCAATAGATCCCGAACCCGCTCATTGTAAATCTCCATATAACTAACTTCGACTCCATACGAGAGGTTGGGATCAGTGTTTTCCTTGATGCGGGCAAAGAGTTCGTTGCATGCGCGTGGGATGATGCCAGTTTGTTCCTTGTAGCCCATCATGGAGTACGACTTTCCCGATCCGGTTTGACCGTACCTAAAGGCACCCTTTATCAAATCTGATTGAACATTACAAATGCAGTCAAAGATCCAACTTACGCAAATATACAAGTATTGTATCCTTCAAAAGCATGATCCAACAACTCTTTTCCAATTCCTTCATAAACTGTCTCCTGGGATGCAAAATGCCCATCACGATCATCAAAGGACCAATAACAATCATCATATGTAAATGTTTTGGTAGTTTCTTCCGTGCCGCCGGATCCGGGTCGGAGGTCGGGACAGGATGTGATCATTGCAGGACGGCTGAGGGTAACTGTCGGACCGGTCATTGAAACGATACATCTTGAGCTTTTGGCGAGTTCACGGGAATTGAACGGGCGAACGCGGACGACCACCTTGTAGACAACGAATGGGGTTTAAATGCCGATCATGTAAAAAGTACAACTTTTTTGGGGGCATAGCGCCGGGCTCTTTCAGTACCTTCACGGACGACATGCTGTGAGACGGATCTAGACGAGAGGTTTATTCGTTGGTGCCTAGTATCCAAAAGACAATTGAGCAAGTTGGAAACCATATACCAAACACCATAGATTTTCTCCCGCACTCTTTTCAAGTCTATATACGACCATGCATTTTCCATTTCTCGCCCTGCATTCCCCAGCATGTCAATTCCAAAACCCCACAAATTGCATGTTCCCACGAGTCTCAATTCCAAACTCACCAACGACCTAAAACATTCACCCAACGGACAGCACTGATACACCACAATTACTGCAGAACAAAAACTCACTTTTGCTCGGCACCTCAACGATAAGACAAAAGGAAAAGCGTCATACGAACTCTAATAGCGTATCTTTGCACCGAGGACAGTATAACCTGCCTCGTTGCAAAAGGTTAACTTGTAGCCAACAACAGCGGGTTTCTTGACAAAAAAGAAGTAGTATAATGGAATGTTGCAAATGCGGGGTTTTTACAAAGTCATTGTTCCTACTGGGCGGAGTGTAGTTTGACGCAACCAGCTCGTGGTCTGGGAGGCCCAATCTGACATGATGCAGCGCGTAACCGTGTGTGACAGGTGAAGCTTTGAGGCCAGTGCAAAAAAAAACGGTTTTTGCTTTGCTTTTTGGGCAGATTTCCAAGAGTTTAAAATGTGGTTGGGATCCCCCATAGCGATTCCTCATCCAACATTGCATTATGGCCAATCCTTCAACGTCCTTTTTGCTTTTGGGGATTCTTGTAGGGTATCAAGAGATTATTGTAACAATGAGCAAAAATACGAAAATGATTTCAATATCTATTGCCATCTGCTAAAATTCAAAAGGGACCAACTGCGCAAGGAAACCCCAACTCAACTTATCACCAAAGACCTCCAATAAATAACCAAAAAGGGAACCCCCAAAATATGAGCAACACAATCAGCATCCATTACACCATCGCAAAAAGTCAACAAAAGAGGACAGAATCAAAATGTGTAGAGAATGAAACAAAAGAGGCAAAAGAAGAAACACACACACACACACACACACACAAGTCATCCCACGTTCCTCTCCCCACCCACACGCAAACACCACACACATCAACTCGCCCAAATTCGCAACTCCATCACTCACACACCATCACACACACACGTGCACAAACCACCATCACTTCACACCACTACTATACATTATCACACCTCTCAGGTATGCCCGCACACCCGGCCCATGGCTTCATTCCATCCACCAAGCACCAGTAGGGGAAAGCGACTTTAATAGCAGTAACGAGAGAAAGTAGCACATGTAGTTCCAGTACAGAGCGGTAGCAGGGTACGTGAGTAGCTCAGTCAACTCGGACGGTGGCCGAGCGACACTGGCTTGGGTCCATTTACCATACCAGATTCTCCATGCCTTGCCCACTTCTCAAAACCATATCCTGCCCGTCATCGCCAAGGTCGTCCAACTTTCTCTTTACGCCCGCAACTTTCACATTGGAACTTTCCATCTCATCACCAGCAACCGTCTCGGGGGAAGGATAATAACATCCCGCTCCAAGATCAGCACTAGGATACATCTGGGGTCCCTGTGTGTCGACAAGCAAATCTTGCTCGGTGGGCGGAGTAAGCGGTACATCCGTTGTTGCCAAGGGCTGCACGGCAACCTCCTTTTCGCAAACTTTGCTTTCACGGTGAACCGCGAATCGATTTGTGCCATCAGGGTTTTTACCAACCACGACCAGCATTGCACCTCCGGTCGCATCAGGTCCTAATTTTTCGATTCGGATTTGGTGCGCAACGTTCAACAGCATCGTGCTCCATGTAACAAAGGAACGGTACGAAACGTATAATTTCCAGTTGATGCATCGCAGAAATTCTCGCTCATTGCAAGTGATTTCTTCAACGGGCAGTCCACTGATTTTCGACCATGCCTTGTTGCTGTAATTCCGATCTTGCACGTACTTTGCGGCGACAATCAAGGCGGACAGGAACATGCGGCGGCAGCAGCAAGAAGCGTGCGCCTTTTTTGGTCCAGTGCTGGAGCCGCACGCAGCTTCGGCAGCCAAAGTACGAGTGTAGGCGGGAAGATGGTGCTTGAAACGCACGAGATACAAGAGACACAATTGCAGGGTTGAGAAAGAGGTACGAGATCTTTTCAGAATTTCTTCAATGAAAATCTTCAGGGGAACCAGTCGAGCCTTTGAGGGCTGTGCGTTATTTTTCCACGACATTTGGAGGAGCTTCACCGCGGTATCTGAAAAGGAAAAGTACAGATCGTATGAGCATCTGTCCCATCTAACGGTCAAGTTGGTCCGACACGGTCCTAAAAGTATCGACAGAATCATGGATTTCATGGCGGAATCTCCAGTGGACAAGACTCTAAGAAAACGTCCACTGTCCCCCATCCAAATCATCCGCAGTCCTCAAGTGTAGGATTGCGGCAGTCGAACGTTGGCTTTTCTCCATTTTCCAAAGTAGATCGCTTTTGAAGCGATCGCTAAGGTTTACAGCCTTAGGCATGGTTGGGGCACTCTTTGCGCACCCATGTCAACGTTCGATTTCTTGTCTTTCCAAGACTGACTGACAAATTGACACGTCAAAAGGGGGAGATTCTGTATCTGCATCCCATACGCCATTTGGACCGACAGGAAGCGTCTGTTTGGATTGTGCGTCTTCGAGTCCTTGGGGGGGGATACGAACCTACTAGACTCTCAACAAAATCCGCCTTGCGCGAAAATATTTCGGCAGGCGATATCGGTTTGGGCGTCGCTGGACATTCATTTTGCGTTTTCACTGCAAAGTGTAACATTGCTCTCATGAGACTCTTGATTTCATATATACAATCCATCAAATCATACCGCATGATTCATCGTAGACGGTTGTATTGGACAGTACACTCATGTTGAACTGACGCTTCCACGTCTGCGGCTGCAGCTGCCAAAATGGTTCTGCTGCCGCCGGCGGTGCGGCGTTCACATTCCTAGGTACATCATCCATTTTATGCGTTCAGCGTTTCAGGGGGAGTAAGGTAACGAGCGGAGGGCCGGGGATTCCAAAGAGGTAAAAGTACCAAGTGGCGGATGGGGCAACGGGGAATTTATGTAAACGAGGCGTGATTCGTGTTGTTAGTTCTAGGCCAAGGGGGGGAACGAGAGGTCGTGCGTTTACGGCACAAGTGGGTTGCAGCGTAAGCGTGTGAGCGCTCAGAACCGGCCCTTGGTGGCGACAGCAAAGGAAGCGGACATGATTGTAAAAGGTAATGAGAATTAAGAGTAGAAATAAAAAGCAGACTAGATAAACATCAAGATGTGGTGGTGAATGCGTTAGATGCGAGAAGGTTGCATTATCGTTGCAAGGCAAGAGATGAGCGCGATGAGCGTCCGTTGGGTGCACAGTAAACGAAAGGCGGTGGGAAACAAGGACGACGACGACGAACGAACAAGGGAGGATTTCCTATTTATTTTGGCAAAAGTTGGATTGTGTGTGTGTGGGAGAAATGTCGGCCGTGGGAAAAAAACCAAGTTGCTGCTTCTGCTGATTCTCTTTAGTCTCTCAACTCGTACGGCAAATCGCGCGCAGTTTCGTCTTTTTTTTTGTTTTGGGAAAACAGCCACCTGACTCCATGGCTGTTCCACAGTCATTTATCCATAAATGGAATTTGCGCCCATGATGCATTCACATTGACCAATCAACGTTTCATCCACAGTCATGCAAATCGCTTCAACTGGCGGAAGTTTTCGTTTATGCAGCAGCAGCAGCCTGAGCAGCCTGAGCAGCAGCATGACAAAGGACTTTAGATATCGCATAGCTTTTACTTTGAATGGACCCAAACCATTTTTCAACCAGCGAGTTTGTTGAATTCGGAATCGCAGTAAAAGAGTCATACTCTTTACGACATTGGTCATGTTTGATATCGTACCGTTACTTGCCCCACCATGAATGGATACTGACTGATGCTTTTTGGCCGCGTCTTTGGCCATGTTATCGCTTTGCTTGTCTCCCAGTCGCCCCAGTGATCTCGTGCGTGGCGAGGGTTCTTGTGGCTTTGCTCATCTTCCTGATTTGATGATTATTCACGCGCATCTCGTAAGCTAATTATGCAAAACTCCGACTATATGACATCATTCCTGTGACGTCAAGAGCGCGTCTCAAAAAGTGTGAAAAGTAAGATCTCCCAGTAGAAATGATGATTGATGATGATGATGAATTGTTGGCAAAAAGGCGCAAGAAATCCTATTTACATTGGCGGTTATTAGAAAATGTAAGCAGTGAGTTTATGATGCGGGGCTGAGCTTTCAATGGGCGGATTGGCAAACGTCATTCCGTTGTTTCTTCTTTTTAATTCTTCTTTGTGTGCGTGTGCGTTAAGGGTCGTTATGACACAATGACCTCGTCTTTAGGGACAAAAATGTCAGATGAGAAAAGAACGACATTTATGTGTGTGTGCGTCACCCCCTTTTTATATAAACACTGGCCTTTCCTACATTCCCCCCCTCTCCAATTTCTTTCTTCTTGCAGCTTCCTACTCTGCAAAACAATCAACAACACACACGCAACTGTTTTTTTTTCTTGCTTTTCTTTTGGAACAACAAAAGTGTTGTCTGACACTGTCTGCAAACTCGATTACATTCGACCATTAGAGACAGCTGTCCTATTCTGACTGACAATCCTCTCAACAAATGGACCCCGTTTCCGTAGAAAGGGAAACGCCCTATGGACTTGCCGCCGCCGACGAAGCAGAGCTTCGTCATCGTCACTCTCGTCGTCCAGATGAACCCGTCATTGCCACTGCTCCTCTAAGCACAAAGTTTGTTCCTGTCACGACACCAGTGGTACCGTTGAGAGAGGTACCGGATACCCCTCTTGAGGAGCTCCCCGGAGACTTTCCTGAATGTACGTATGGAATTGCAAAATTTGATTGACAAGGACTCGTTCTCATCCTTTTTTGTGGTTGATCGGTTTCCAGCAGCCGATGCATACTCGTCTGACGAAGAACCAACCCTTACGGATGTAGCAAAAGACGCTGCAGCTGGCGTTCGTAGCGCTGTCGGAACCATTGCCTCGGCTGCGACTTCTTTCCTCAGTAATGCCGCTAGGCGTGTGTCAAGGTCCGCTCCCTCACCAGATACAACATCCAATGTCTCTGCAACCGGAACTCCAGTATACGGCGAAGGCAGCGTTGCTCGTGCCGCTGATCATCCCACCGCAGCCCGTGCGGGTGAAACTACAGGAGATGTCATTGGGTCAGTTGCTGGAACTGTTGCAGCCGCCGCTACAAAGGCCAAGGATGTCGCTGCCAACGTTTACAACAAGGCTGCGTCCGCCGTCCAGGCTCCAGAGACCGAGACCTTTGAAACCACGGCACCCGTCACCACCCAACCACAAGTGGTCACCACTAGTACTCCCGTAACATTTATTAGCCCAGTTCAGGAGACCGAACAACCCGTTGATACCACCGCCAGAAATGCCGGTGCTGAAATTCGGGACGCGACAGCTAACGCTTACAACCGTGCAAGCGAGAACGCCAGCCAAAACATTTCCGCTACTGCTGAGCAAGCAAAGCAAAAGACTGGACAAGCCATCCAAGCGACAAAAGACACTGCAAATCAGGTTTATGAACGAGCTGCCGAGAAGTCCCAGCAGGTGTCGGGCAAGGCTTCCGAAGCCTACACTGCCGGTAAAGATACTGCTTCGGCATCGTACAGTGACTCATATCAACAAGCAGCGGAGCGAACGGCAAACCTCCCGACAACCATCAAGAATACTGCTCAATCGGCGGCCAACACTGTTGAATCCGCCGTCGAGTCAGCGTACACCAAGATTGCTCCTACCATTGGAGCCCCTGACGTTGAAACCGCGAAACAAACTCTGTCGCACGCAGCCGAATCGACAGCCAATGCCCTGCGCCCGGAGACCATCAAGGCTAACGCCCAGCAAGCTGCCACCAAGGCAAGAGAGCTCGCAACCACTGCGGAGGTTATAGCCGAAGATGCTGCACACAAGACCGCAGCCGGTGCTCAAGTGGTGTACGGAAAGACTGCTGAAACTGGTCGCGCCGTCTACGACAAAACTGCTGAAACCAGCCGAAAAGTCTATGGTACTACGAGTGAAGTCATTTCTCCTGCTGTCCAGGTCACTCGTGAAAGCACACTAGCGTCCTACAACCAATCCGAAGCGGCGACTCGCCAAGTTTTGGAAAACCTTGGTGAAAAGGCTGTCGAATACGGTACGACGGCCAAAGTCCTGGCCACAGACGCTCTTCACAAGGTTGAGCAAGTTGGCGCAACCGTCATCCACAAGACCGTGGACGTGGCCCACACTGTCGAACAAGTCGGAGCAAACGCCGTTCATCTCACTGTTGATGCTGCCCACGCTACTGCCCAAAAGACGGGACAGTTGGCTGAAAGTGCTGCTCAGACCGCGTCAGTAGCTTCGCATCGTGCAATCGAAGCTACCGCTCCCGTCGTCTCCGTAGCCTCCAATGTCGCTCACAAGGCCGCTGATACGACCTCTGCCGTCGGACACGGCGTCTATAACGCGGCTGCAACCGTCGGTTCCGGAGTTTACAACGCAGCTGCAGGTGCAACTCACGCTGTTGGACAGGGTGTAAGCCGCGTAGCCACGGGAACCTATAACGTTGCTGCAGGAGCTACCCGTGCAGTGGGCCACGGGGTCTCTACGGTTGCCTCGGGTACATACAACGCGGCCGCTGGTGCAACTCATGCAGTTGCTGAAGGCGCCTCCAATGTTGCATCCGGAACGTACAACGCTGCTGCGGGAGCTACTCGTGCAGTCACCAAGGGTGCTTCCAATGTTGCCTCGGGTACATACAATGCAGCCGCTGGTGCAACTCATGCAGTTGCTGAAGGCGCCTCTAACGCTGCATCTGGAACGTACAATGCCGCTGCCGGAGCTACTCGTGCAGTCACCAAGGGTGCTTCCAATGTTGCATCAGGAACGTACAACGCTGCAGCGGGTGCATCCGGCGCAGTAGCTCAAGGTGCTTCCAACGCTGCAACTGCAGCAAAAGATACTGCCGCGTATGCTGCCGATGTGGCAGCCCCCCCTGCTCAAGGGGTTGCCTCCAAAGTTGTTGATACGGCCAAAGCCGCTACTGCGTCTGTTGCGGCAATTCCAGAAGCTGTTGGTCATGGGGTTGTCAATGCTGCGAGTGCTGTCGGGCACACTGGTGAGTTTGGTGTGCGCAACCATTCATTGATTTCTCACATTGCTAACGTGAACCACTTCTTCTTTCAACGTTGGTTCTTTGATCAGTTGGCTCTGTTGGTAGGTTCGCTATGTGCATTTTAATTGATAAAGTGTCGGCACTAATAAAATCATTTCTGTCTAAACAGTCACGTCCACTGCTCAGACCGTCGCTGCGATTCCCTCGGCCGTGGGTCACGGCATAAGCAATGCTGCATCTACTGTATCATCCGGTGGTAGGTTTCCGCGACATTTGTTTCAAAAGCATTACAAAAAGTACTCAACCATGTTCATATAGTGGTAGCAGCTGGTCATACCGCTACTGAAGCTGGATCTACCGCCGTAAACAGAGCCTTGGAGCTTCCCAGTGCAGCTAGTCAAACAGCCTCGAACCTTGCTAGTCGCGTGGCATCTGTTCTACCTGGAGCATCGAAGCCTGCTGAAGAAGAAGCAAAAGAAATCGCTCTTCCCGAAACAGGCGCCATTATTCCAACTGAATACCACCAAGGCGCCCTTCCTCTCGCCGAAGGGCCGGCAGAAGCTGAGCCAACACCTCTAGAAGACATTGTCTACGCAGAAGAGGTGGAACGTCAACGTCGTGACCGCCCCGGAGCGACTGGCCGCCAATTTTATGAGCACTCTCACCAGGAAGCTCATGCCTTTGCCGAAGGCATTCGAGTACACCTGGGTGAAGGTGGATCGATCCCGGCCCTCAACGTGCCTCGTCGTGAACTGATCCGTGAAGCCGAAGCCGCCGAACGCGAGGAAAGAGTTCAGGCTGAGCGAGTCCAACGCTCCGTGGCCTCTCAGCAGGCGAGAGCCTTCTCAGAGGGGTTGAATGAAGCTGGTGCGGATGCCGATCGAGGCCATTCCGCCGCTGACATTGCAAGGTTGAGGCAATTGGATATTGCCATTGAACAAGAACGCGAAGCTCGGGTAGAGAGTATGAGTCCGAACGCATCTAGGGATGTGGCTTTAGCTGTCAAAGAAGGCATTGTCGAAGGCGCAGACGAGTCGAACAGTGCTGTCCATGTAGCTCGCCGCGAGATGTCCCGTATGGCAGAGGAGATGGCGCGCGATGAACGTACATCCGGCCCACAGCTCGAAACCCAGCAGACTGCCGAAAAAGTCGCTTCCCTGTTCCAAGCGGGCATTTCCGGAAGTACAATCAACCCCGCGGCAGGTGTTGCTAAAAAGGGTCAGATTCGTGAGGCCGAAGACCAAGAACGTGAGGAACGGGTCCAAGAAGGGTGGAAACATCAACCTCATGCGCATGATGAAGCCAGGGTTGTGCGCGAGGGACTAGAAAAGGGTGTGGAGCTCAACCCCGTCGTCGGCGGTTCCTACAAGCTCAATGAATCCCGTAAGGCAGAAGAAGCTGAGCGCAACCGCCGCCTTCGCAAGCAAGAGACCCGCCCTACCAGCAGCACAAACTCTGCCGAAGCACTCCGCCATGGCCTCGAGGAAATGGAAGGATTCGTGGAGAAACCAATGGCTCTCAACATTGCCGAACGTGAGATCCGCAAAAGCCAAGAAGAAGACGAACGTCAAGATCGCATGCAGTCTAACGATTCCCTACGCGCTTCCGGATCACCCACTCAAGTGGCTTTTGCCCTTCGTGCTGGACTTCTCCGTGATGATAATGCTGCTATCGACCTTGCCCGCTCCACAGCCGAGCGCGATGGGATCTGCGATCCTTTGAATGGCAAGCCAGGTATCGGCATTACCCCCTCTGCAGTGCACAAGTCCACGGCTCACGGTCACATCCCGACCATCTTTGAGCAATCCAAGGGCGAAAGCCGGAATGTACTTGTCCCTGGTCCCACTGTCGCTTTCCAAGATTGGGGCTCCCGTCCTCTCCCCGAGGGCAGTCTCTTGGGGCTATCTAGTCTCCCGGTCGGAGGTATTACAGACCAAACCATTCCGCCAAGCAGCAGCGAGCTAACAGAAGAAACCGGTGGACGACGCTCACCCCCTCCTACACCTCAACCAACCCAACAAGAAGCAGCAACACCCTTCCCCCTCCCAGTCACAAAAGACATTCCCGCCTCCTCTCCGACCCAAGATCGCCCACCCACCCCCTCTCGCTCTGAATCCGTCCTCCTTCACGAAGCACCCGCCACCGCCACTGCGGAACAGGAAGATACCGTCGGCCTCGAAACCATACGCCCACGCCCTTCTGATGACCCTAATGCCCTGACTGTCCCGACACCTCCACCCAAAGACGACCAAACCCCCCATCGTACCAGCGACGACGGGAGCGTCTCTTCTGGAGGAAGTCGAAGGTTCAGCGGAGAGAAACCCAACAAGATTCATGGTACACTTGAAAAAGCCATTGGAAGGATTGAAACAAGGTTGGGTAGAGTGATTCATAGTGAGCATTTGATTGCGGAGGGTAGGGAACGACGGGCTGCTGGTGCTGCTGAGGTGGCTTTGGCGAAAGAACGGAGGTTGAGTGGAAGTCATTCGCCGACACCGACACCTCCATGAATATGATGTGGTGGTTGTGAATCTGGTTGTTGTTGGTCATTGTATTGGTCTTTTTTAAAAACATGTTTTGGTTTTCTTGCTTGCTTGCTCTTTTTTAGTTTGACGGTGTAAATAAAGAGAAATGCATTTGATAAAAAGCTTTGACGTATTGGTACTTGCGTTTTTTATGATGAGGAAAACCTACTCTTTGCTGCTCGCGGCAGAGTCGTTTCCAATTTCATTTCATAATGTTAGTGAGGAAGATTGGTATTCCACAGTGACCAAGCGGACAAGCGGAGCAAAACGGGTACGCAAATCACTCATTGTAAAAGAATTTGGGTTTGGTATTATTCCAATTACAATCTTAAACCCCTATACTCTCACAGCCCAATGAGTATTTCTATACATCTAAATCCTTTATTAGTAACACTCTGGTCAATGGCCCATCTCCACCTCTTTCAAAACTCTCACCAACCTCCGCATCCCAATTTCCAGCACCTCCCACTCAACCCCAAAAACGACTCTAAACCACCCCTCCTCCGCAAACCCAAACGCCCTCCCACAAGCAATATAAACACCTTCATCGCATAATCGCTCAAACAGCGCTTGCTCACCCATTCCGCTCGTCCATCTCCGTAAATCTACCAAGAGAAAAAACGCGGCATTGGCGGGTATATACGGCACACCATGCTCCCCCAAAAACGCCGTCAACCGAGTATATAACTCATCAAGACGGGACTGGTTCGTATGTATGAACTGAGTTGTCGTAGGAGGGTCCAGCAACCCCATCACGAGCGTTTGGGTTGCATTCGACGGGGCCGTGAAGGGTGAAATGGGACGAAGCGCTTTGAGAATGAGAGGGTTCCGAGATTGAATACATCCAAGTCTTAACCCGCTACTCCCAAAATCCTTTGAAAAGCTCCAAACGATATGGATCCACTCTTGTAATCCCTCGTCCTGCACCCACGGCATAGCTAATATGCTCGTGAAAGGGTCCAATCCTTCCTGACTGGATGCCCGAAAGCAGCTCAACGCGTAGATTTCGTCGAGGATGATGTGAAGCTTGTGGGATTTTGCAAATTGGAGGTATGATCTCAATGTTTCGGTTGGGATGACTCTGCCGGTTGGATTGTTTGGATTGGTGAGGAGGAGGGCGCGGATGGGTATTGGACTGGTCTCAACTCTTTGGGCCAAGTCTTGGGCAGTCGGCAGGAAATTGGGGGGTGTGGAACAGCTGCAGGTAATGAGATTTGCTAGAGAGTAGTTGCTGACGTCGGGATCAAACCCTCCATAATAAGGAGCTTTTGAAATATTCAATGTTAGCCCTCCACTACCGTAAACCATTCTTTTTCACGAATTACTCACCAGGTACCAAGATCCCCTCTCCGACATCACACACGACTTGCACCAGATTGCTCACCGCCGAACACGCTCCATTTGTGACAACAATCTCACTTGCTTCCACACGCCGAATCGGTTGAAACTGTAGATTGAACATGTCGGCCAGTTTGTCGCGGAGCTCTTGGGACCCGTACATGAGCCCATACGAGAATGTAGCGTCCATCAATTGTGCAGACGTCTTTGCAACCTTGTAATCAGAAAATTTTAAAAATGAACAAAAAAACGATCTAGTTGAAACTTGCAGCTTTTTGTACAGTTCTCCAAAATATCGAAAGTTTATCTCCCTTACCAAGTCGATCAGTGTCGCGGCCATCAACTTGTTCTCCGCCGTACCGAGATTAATAATTCCATCTGGATTCTTTTCAGCATGATACTGATTTCTCCACCACTTTGGCATACATGAATATCACAAAGCGCCAGGTTGTTTTCAAGGATAACTTGATATTCTTACTTTCATCATACCAATAGCGAGTAGGTTTTCTTTTTGGATATTGGCTCGTGCCCGGTTGGAGATGGGGGGTGGGGACGTTGGTGACATTGTCGTTGAATCAACAAAAATAATAACCTAGGATGGAAGAGTATTGGACGCTGGAATGAAGGGGGAATGGAAAATGGCAAGCGAGCAAGCAAGCGGAAGGTCTTGTTTCCAGCAGTTATATGGCTGTGCCGCAGCTGATGTCACTACAAGTGTTCAAATCGTTTGAGACAGTACAAGAATCAACTTTACATTGGTGAAGAGGGCAGTAGATGATGAGAAACAGGGCATGTACAGTGTTGTGCAGGTTTGTTTTGATGATGGCACCAGCTGGTTGACGTTAATGCGCTATCGAGATCCAAAAGGACGTTTTGTCGACTTTGCCAAAGAGATGGAGGAGAATGCTTGCTGCTGTGATGATCCACGGATGCTTGATCGTTGTTGGGAGATACTATGTTATATGCCCGCTTTTATGACATTTGGAAATGTTTCTCCAACTCCACCCCTACCATTGCAAACCAGAATGCTTGTTCTGTGTCATTGCAATCCAGCGTAATGCCACCACGACGGCTATAGCATATTCTGTCCCATACTTGATAACTGACACCATAGCGAATGGACTCACAAGACTATTCTCATCGCATTCCCTAGTCCCTCTGTCTCATCCAATAAGGTCCAATCGACAGGAAGCCTTACGCCAACCCCAATCGCCGCATGTTTGTCACTGGCTTGCTGTGCAGCTTGTCCGCGCTCAAAGGAACTCAAGGTTGCGTCCCGGGACATTGAAACCAGGTGTGCAATTTCAGAAGCTGTTGATTTCATTTCTGTGGGTACGATTGCCTTTTGAGGAGGTTGTTTGTTAGGGGACAATTGCACTCGAGCATCAAGTGACGCTTATTTTGCAGAACCTTGCCATCAGAGGTCTTTGTCAATGCGGGACATTCCGCTGCAACTTGCTCCTCTGTTGCAGACAGGACCTTTGCACCCGTGGGAGTTGTGTCAACTTCCTTTGACATTCCGATGTTTTCACACTTTCAGCGGAAAAGCACTGTTTTTGTAAAGGTTTTGTTTTCTCTTGGAATCCACAAGGCAGGCACGGTACGATCAGCGTTACGATCGTCCCCAAAGGCGCCCAAGCCTCCTTGGGTGGATGTCGTAATGGCGTGTCGCATCACACTTTTGCAAAAACTATGCACAAAAGGCCACCTCCAGTGAGCGCTAACGAATATGGCAAAAACCGCACGGCAATAGCATCAGAGATTCCCTTTTGTGTGTTGAGCATTCTGGTGCAAAGGATATGCTTGGTTGAAATGAACAAAAGTAAAACAAAAGATCCGCAAGTGTGCCAAAAAAGGGCTGTGGGTTGATTCTTCCCTTCCAAAGACCCCTCAATGACTTATGACCTCATGTTTCCTTCTTTGACGTCACCCCCAAACACTTTTCAAAAACTCTATTTAAAAAAGCAACAATCTCGTCGTTTCGCCCGCTTGGAATAACAATCTGTTTTGAAAGACAAGCACATTTAACAACCATATCGAAACAACACACACACACTCAAACCATGTCTACGTCCATGCACCTTCCTACTGATCCTGCTGTGAAAGCCGGAAACCCCTACCCAAAAAGTGATGCTCCCACTCCACACAGCGACGTGCATATGGGAGGCGATGCCACGAAAAACAAAACTTTGGACAGTGGGACGACAGTTAAGCAGCAGATTGAAGATTTATACAAGCTGATCGATGGGATCGAGGTATGCAAAAGTGCAACTGGCATATCAAATATAAATGAGGTTTTCTAACCAGTTCTTTGAATAGACGGCGATGATGACTACGCGGGCACCGAATGGGTCGCTCGTCAGTCGCGCGATGCAGACGAGACAGCGAGTCCATGGAGTTGATCTATGGTAAGTTTCAAAAATGCCAGCTAAACGAAAAAGTTCGGTGTCGCTCAGGGCTGAGATGTACATTGGGCTACGTTTGCCCATGCAAAAGCACACTGATTTAGTTTGCATACGCCAGCACCGTTCTAAACCATGCATTTATAGGTTTGTGACAGACAACCAATCCCACAAACTCGATGACCTCAACTTTGACCCACACGTCAATATCGCGTATTACAAGCCCAGCACCTCCAACTGGGTCTCCGTCTCTGGCCGGGCTCGGATAGTAAACGACCGCAACAAGATCAAGGAACTCTGGTCCGATGATCTGCGAGCCTGGTTTGGTGATTTACAGGATGGTGTTCACACGGGTGGCCCCGAGGACCCTCGCATTAGTTTGATTTTTGTGGAAGCGGAATCGGCGCATTATCAAATTCAGGAAAAGTCTGCGCCCAGGGCTCTGTTTGAGATTATTAGGGGTTCATATACGGGAGAGCGTCCGCATATTGGACCGACGCGGGAGCTTGACGCTGCAGCATTGGGAGCAGCGAGAAAGTTTGAAGAATAGGGCAATTGTAAATATTATGTGTAGGATCGTGCCTAAAAGAGACAATTTTCTGGTATCTTTGACCAATTCTGTTACTACGAACATGACATGGATGGCCAGTCGGTTTACGGCCGACCAAGTGAAGAACAGCAATGCTATCGAACACCCCTCTACACCCTTGCTAGGAAAATCGCACAGGGTAGAATGCCATCCTATGCACTCGACTCCAGCTTCCTTGCTACCTCCACCTTTTCCTCATCAATCAAGCGTACCTTGCCCAGCTCGGGAGCCTCACCCGTCAAAGTCGACTTTGCTAATTCATACAGGACAGCTGGCTTGGACCTATCTTGAACGTAATAGTATGCTGAAAAGGCTTTAACCTGTGCAACAGTCACACGAGGATCGTCTGGGTCTCCAGTATGGATGCCATCGCCAAGATCATTGAACCAGGCCTATCCGCTTCCGTCAGGTCTTTACGTGCATTTGAAAATACACTTTACAAGAAACAAACCTTCATATCAGGGCCCCACAATGCATCCACCAATGACCGATCTTGTTTCACTTCCGCAGTCCCAGAGATGGACACCCACTCACCCGTTGCCTCTTTGTAAAACGAGAGGTTAACGTGTGGGTCAAACCTGAGCTCCTCCAGTTTGTGGGACTGGTTATTGGTAATGAACCTGTATGTCGTTATGGTCACTTTCAATTCACATTTCGCTATGCACATCACCAAAGCCCACAAGCACTGGACTCTACGGTTCACAACACACCACATGTCTGTTCCAATCCTTTTCCGGACTGCCATAGGTCTGCTCACTAGATGGCCGTCAGGACGACGAGTCGTCATCATGCAAATCTATAGAAATGCGCTGGATTTTTCTAATAATGTTGACGGTGATCAAAACACAGGGAAAGACAACCTTGATGCTATCCACAAGCTTATAAAGATCTGCCAATTGGTGTTTCAAAGGCGTTGTAGTGTCCAGATTCCGCTGTGCAACCGCATCTCCAGAAAGAGTTGCAGCCGTAGAAGGCTCAGATGCGCGTGGAGTCGCTTGCGCCATGTTCGCTGAAAGGTTGAAAGAGGTAAACAGTAAAAACGAACAACGGTAGCCCGAGCCGTTGATATGTCGTCGCGAAAATGTAGAAGTGTCGAGTCATGCAAACGCTATCGGCATCAAGCCTCCTGGGGCTGCGGGGGTCCAGACGTACTTTGCATCAAACAAACGTCAATCCACCTTTGATTCATTTGATGCTAAAGTGGTCATCGATGCCATGGAACGAAGCTACAAGCACATTTCCACCACCTCGCCATCACTCATTTGTATTGTATAGGGCGGATACTGCCTTGCTGTCGTCCGGCTGCGTCCCAGGTGAAGGGCAACTTAGTGGGAGAGAGGTGCGAATCATTTGGTAAGGAAACCAGCGTAGGACGCTATCCTTTATGGGTTACTGTGGATCAAACGGGGCGATAGTGACACTTGATCGGGGGGGAAGGTGTGATCACACACACACAAGGTGGAGATTTGCTCGGCCATCGGTTTGTTCGGCAAGGCATGCAAAAGAGAAATGGTTTAACCGTCATGTCGAGTCTCATGTCGATCGTCAAAGGGCTGATGAGCCATCTGTCAAAACAAAAAAAAACAAAACAAAAGTGTGCAGTTGCCCCGCAAGGCGAGAGCCCAACGTGCTCAAAATCAAATCTCTATAGTCCAAACACGTCCACACGTTGCAACGCACACTTTTATTTTTTTTTCTTTTGGGCAAATGTCGAACACTCGCCAACAAAAAACCCCAAAGGACAAAAAAAAAGATTAAAATAAAAACGGCTCTAAACCTGGAAAATGGGAAGCACAAATGGAATTTGCTTTGTGTAGCTTGGTAACTCACAAGTCCGCACCCCCGTGCGTTGATCGTCGTATGCGTATGGCTCTTGTCGGGATTAACAGGAAGGCAACCAAAAAAAGGTTTGCAAAGGATTTGTTGCCGGCATCAACAACGTGGCATTCGATGAAAGGGTTCGGTTTCGGTGGTTGAACGAGGACTTGCGTATGTAGGATCAAATCTGTCAAGCTGTTCAATTTATACAGCCTTACGTTTACTTCCTGCTTGCCAAGCCTACGGGACACCCATCAAACGAAATAATGCCACCCAATACACATCACATCAGTAGCGAGAGTACCTCTTTTGACCTCAACGACTCCCTCACCATGATCCCTATGGACATTGAATCCAACAAATCCCAACATACGTCCGATGCCATTCCCCTCATACCTCATTCCACCTCTCCATCAAGACCGATCGCAACCTCTTCCCCATTATCGCCAACATCCACTAAAGCCCAGAAGCGCCTCGCATTGGGAATCATCATCTGCTTCACCTTTTTCCTCATTGAACTGGCTGGTGGACTCTACTCCCACTCCCTCGCACTCGTTGCCGACTCGTTCCATCTCTTGACAGATGCAGCGGCGTATACAGTGTCATTTATTGCCCTGTGGATTGCAAAAAAGAGGGCGGGGGGACGATTTACATTTGGATTCAAGAGAGCAGAGGTTTTGGGTGCTTTGGTGCGTTGCTTTTGGATTGAGAAAGTTTAAAAAAACAGTTTGTCCTAAATGTTTTTCTTGCCCCCCGTCCTCTTAGATATCTGTTCTCCTCATATGGGCGCTGGTACTAGCCCTCCTAAAAGAAGCAACCGAAAGAGTTCTCGGCAACCCCGAACCCATCAATGCCACCATGATGCTTCCATTGGCGATCACTGGTCTCGTCGTCAATATCATGTAATGAACACAATGTCCATCTCTTTATAAATTGGCAGCATGACTAATATCCTGTGTGTGCTGCCTAGACTGATCAACGTCTTTGGGCTCGATGACCACCACCACCACCATCACTCAAAAGACTATGAGGAAACCAAAGCGGACTCACCAAACATCAACCTCCGCGCTGCGATTCTCCACGCCATGGGTGATTTGGTCTGCTCCATTGGTGTGGTGTTATCCTCGATAGCGATCATACTGTAAGTGGCTGCCCTTTCCCGACAGAAGATGAGCGAAAATGGTATTCACGCAAAACCGTTTTTTGATCCATCGCAGACGACCAGATTGGCAAATCCTTGACCCAATTTGCACATTCCTATTCTCTTTTGTCGTCCTTTTCACGACATTCCGAATCATCCGTGACATCATTCTTGTTCTCATGGAGGGTAAGTACCGCATGTCGCAACCCTTGATGAAATTGCAAGAGACTCATCCCCCTACTTTGACGAATAGCAACCCCAGCCCATATCTCATCAGCCCTCCCGGAATCTCTCCACAATCTCCCCAACATAAAGTCCATACACGCCGCCCGGGTATGGTGTCTAACAACAGAGTACCCAATATGCACCGCTCACATTGTCGTCTACGACAAAACGGACGCGGCAACTCGGGATTTGGTCCTAAAAGAAGCAGGGAGAATTGTGCAGGAGGCAGGGATAAAGGAATGGACATTCCAGGTAGAGAGCGAAAGTGAGGGGAGGACCTGCGTGCGCGATGACGATATTGTGTAGATACATGGTAGACCAGAAAGACAACCTTCACAACAAAAGTCTATATAGCTGTAAAAAAATGACCTGATGCGAGTCTATATTCAAAACCTCAAATAATAATGCTAGATACTTTCCACTCCGTCCCCAGAACACACACTCCTATACATGGGAAGACACTTCCCAAATCGCACCAAAAGTGACGTTTAGTCAATTTTGAGCGCTTTCTTCAACCGAATTACCAACTGCCAGTCATCTTTACTCAAATCGTTCCGGAATGTTGTCTTTAGAATATCAATTGAAGCTCGTGTGATCTATTGAAGATGAGAAAAAGTCAGTATAGCCAGTCATGTCCTGCTGTAATCACCAGCAAATGCATACATGAGAATAAATTTCATTCCGCTCTGTGAAATGCCTTCCAAACAGTTTTGGTGTCTCATATTCTGGTGATTCAATCTTTATGGCAACAGAGGGGCCACCTTTCTTGGCCTCCTGCTGTACCTTATGGTTGAGCTCAATACTCGTCACCCGGCCAAGACTGATTACGCCCTTTGTCTACAAAAAACAGGTACCATGATGAGTAATTCGTTTAAAGCATGCTATTTCAATGGCTTGCGTGGCTACCTCATCGTTTACGACACACAATGGAGTTCCGATTTTGAGATTGCCATCAGTCACATCCACGCCCAAAACAATTGGATTTCTCTTGTTAAACACCGCTCCAGGTACAATCCTCAACACGCAAGGGAATACAGCCTTGGGAGCCGCATCTGCTCGCTTCTTCTCTTCCATATTCTTCATGTAGGCTGTAAACTGGTCAAAGAGATGGTAGATAATCTCGGCAGTGAAGATCTTCACCCCTGATTCTTCTGCCATTTGCTCAGCATCCTTGTCGATGGGTACATCAAACGCCAGCAATTGCGCATATTCGGGGGCACGCTCCAACATGACCGAAGCACGGATGATATCTTTCTTATGC
This sequence comes from Spizellomyces sp. 'palustris', assembly GCA_006535965.1. Lineage (NCBI taxonomy): Eukaryota > Fungi > Chytridiomycota > Chytridiomycetes > Spizellomycetales > Spizellomycetaceae > Spizellomyces > Spizellomyces sp. 'palustris'. The sequence continues at coordinate 4,818 of QEAR01000029.1, read as the reverse complement.
ACAGGGCCAATGTTGATGCCAGAGACGGGGATGTTGCAGGATTTGAGGAAAGTGAGAAGTGCTTCAAGGGAACCGAGGGTAGATGCCTGAACACAGACTCCTTTTCCGGACTTGTCGATGGAAGAGAGAAGAGATGTCAAGTCTTCCATAACAACTTCCTTGATGTCATCCTCGTCATCATCGGGCCCAAGGACCATCAGTCGTGAACCAGCAATTGCCTTCTCCAAATCCGGAGCTGAAACTTTGATACCTAGAGACGCCTTGACGCTCTTGTGGTGCACATACGCTGACTTGACGCGTAGTTCTCTCATGGGTTGCGGTGTCAATAGGGCTCTGATAGTGGTTACAATGGGTCCATTTAGACCACAGACCACTATCCGATCGCCTTCATTCAAGACACCATTCGACAAAATAACATCAATCGTTGTACCCAGTCCTTCAATAACCTTGACTTCCAAAACCGTACATTCCAACTCGGACAGGTACATCAACCGTTCCGTCATTCGCGTCTGTGTCAAATCAACCAATAGATGCAAAAGATCTGGAATACCTTCGCCTGTGATGGCAGATGTCGGGACAAGCGAGACGTTCTTTGCATAGTTCCGGTTTTCCCAGTATAGGCATGCGTTCAGTCCTTGCTCGGCAAACTCAACAATGACCTTGTTCACTCTCTCATGGAATTCCTTCAGCACATGTGGCTTCTGTTGCGCCAGTGTGTCCCGCGTAGGATGGTTCGGCATCGCGTTCCAATCGTACATACGATCAATTTTATTAAGTGCGACAATGAAAGGTGTTTTGCGTTGCCGAAGAAGCCCAAGGGATTCAAGCGTTTGAGGTTCGAGACCGTGAACGATGTCAACGACGAGGATAGCAATGTTACAGAGGGAAGACCCACGCGATCGGAGGTTGGTGAAGGATTCGTGACCTGGGGTATCAATGATAAGGAGACCGGGGAGTTTGTAGTCGGGTTGCTGTTCTTTGTGAAGGAGAGCGGTCTTTTCCTTGATGGCATCCATAGGGAAATATGTGGCACCGATTTGTTGTGTGATACCACCTGCTTCTCCCTCTTGCACATTTGTTTGTCGGACCTTGTCAAGAAGCTTGGTCTTTCCTGTGTCGACGTGACCCAAAATACAACAAATGGGTGACCGAAGATCGTTTGCTGATCGCTCGGCCAATGCCTGCTCGTGTCGCGCTTGTCGGCGAGCAGCCGCCTCCTCTTTTTTCTTCAAAGCCTGCTTTTGAGTTGCGGTCAACTCTTCGTCGGAATCCTCTTCCTCAGACGATTCGTCTTCGCTGGTTTCTTCTTCAGAAGATTCCTCTTCTGATTCCTGTTCGGACTCATCTGACTCATCGTCTACCTTCTTCTCCTGAACCTTTGGCTTCTTCGCGGCCACAGGTGCCTTTCCATTTGCAGGTTTCTTCACCTCGACCACTTTCTTGACAACTTCACCAGGTTTAGTAGCCGATGTCTTTGTGGCTTTTGGCGCCACCTTTTTGTCCTCCTCATCACTTTCCTGGTCCCAGCTGTCTTTAACACCATCCTCGTCGGAACTTTGGTCCCAGGAATCCTTCACATCACCGTCACTCTCCTCTTCCCAGCTCTCCTTTGTACCCTCCTTCATTGTGCTCTGCATCACAGCCAGAACACGCGCTGCCTCCTCAGCTGCGGCAACCGCGGCGGCATCCTCTACAGCCTTCTTCTCGATACGCTGTTGCTCAAGTTTCTCCTCTTCCTTCTTGTTTTCCTTTTCTGCTTCTTCTGGTTTGGGAGGTTCGACCTTCACAGGTTGCTCGGCCTTGTTAGGCTGCTTCTTCTTACGGTTAGTATATACAACCCGCTTCGGCTTCTTATCGGCTTCCAAATTTTCCGCATCCAAAGCCTCCACCTTCATCCCGGCAGCAATCATGGCTTCAAGGCGGGCCTTTTGCTGAGCTTGCGCCGCCTTCTGGGCCGGTGTCAAATACTTTCCTTGCTTCTTGAGTTCTTCTTTTTTCAACTAAAAGCAGAAACACGTAGATCAGATGGAATTGCCCAAGGCTGTTGATACTTGTGCTCAACACGTACCCTCTCTTTTTCCTTCTTTCGCTGTTTGGCCTCCTCCTTCCGCTTCTCCTCTTCCTCTATTCTTTGTTGCTCTTCGGCTAATCGTCGCTCCTCCTCCTCCTGTTGTCGCTTTAGCTCTTCCTCAGCAGCTTTCTGTGCCGCAAGTTGCTCTCTTAGTGCAGCCAGCACGCTTGGCCCCTTCTTCTTTGCTGCGCCCTTCTTTTTTTTATCGGGTTTCTCATCTTCCATCGGCTCCGGTTCAGCCTCCGGTGTAGCTACAGGCGATGGTGAGGCCTTGCCAGGTCCCTTCGGTTGTTGCTGCTTCTTGGCAAGCTTCTGGCGTTCTTTTCGCTCTCGCTCCTTCTCCTTTTTCGATTTTATCCGAATTTCTCCTGTTTCCTCCTCTTCGCCGTCTTGAGATTTGGGGGCGCCCTTGGGTTTGACTACTGGTGATGTCTCGGTCTGCTCCGTCTCTGCAGCTATTTGATCCATCTCCGCGTCAAAATCATCATGTGCAGCTTTTTTGCCAGTTTTACCCTTCTTTCCCTTAACGGGGGCAACCGGACCTTCTGGCTTTTCCTCTGCATCTCCACTACCTCCACCAGCAATCTCGACTGCGAGTTTGGCCATCTCCTCATCAAAGTCGCCACCCTTCCCTTTCTTCCCCTTCTTTCCAGCTTTCTTGTTGGGCTTGCTGACATCGCTGGCTGGCTCTTCCAGTACTGCCGCATCCTCCTGATCCAGCTTTGCAAGAATGGCAGCAGCGTCTTCCTCGTCCTCAAACCGATTCTTCTTGTTTTTCTTCCCCTTTTTCCCTTTATTCGCCATTAAAGTGGCCATGAGTCCACCAAGATCGTTTCCTTCTTCATCGACATTGAAGTTCTCCTCTGGGCTAGCGACAGCCTCAGGTTCGCCGGCACCATGGCCAAAAGCAATTTCAACTTCAGAGTCAGATTCATGCGGAGTGACCCTGCGACCCCAATATCAATAAAGTACATCGTAAAAGTCGCTGCAAGAAGGCTACCTACGTTTTAACCGGCTGTTTGTTGTTCTTTCCGCCCTTCTTCTTCGCCATGTTTGCGTTCCTGAGAGGTTAAAAAAACAAATTTATCGTCGTTGGGGTAAAGATCTCCAGTATTGAAACCGCAAATTTTTGTATCAAACGCCACGGTGGCAGGTAAAGAAGCAAGCAGTTGTCGCAGTCGTAAAAGTCAGATGCGTTTCTTCCCCACCTACTGGCCTTTACACGCTCAAACTTCAATCGTTCCTGCCTATTGCTTTGATTTTTTGTTTAGGAGTAATTGAAGGCGCAGCTCCATTTAGCCTATTTAGGAAGTGATTAAGTAATACAGGTCGGAAGACGAAATATCTTAAATAAATAGTATTTCAGCTACGAAAAAAGTCGGATGCATCATCCAAAATGACAAAAGTTCTAACTAGAGCATGGGTAAGGGACTACATGCCGCCCTTGGCTGCCAATCTCTTCCAGCCTTCCTTTACAAAATTAGCGTTCGTACTCCCATAAATTTCCAAGGTCCTCATTCCACCCCACGCCCATCCATATTCTGTATTCGTACTGGGTGGATATTTATAGACAGCTTGTGGGTCGGGTCTTGACTGATGCTTACGATGAATCGGAAGTGTCCCGCGATTTTGTTTAGGTAGTGATGACTGTGAAACTGGTGTTGCCGTTGCAAATGGAGCAGTGTATTCAGCTGGTGTGGGTCTTGACGTAGTATCAAAGAGAAGGTTTGGGGTAGGACGAGCACGGAGATTTGGTGATCCGGAGAGGTAGTTGCTTCTGTCACCCGTAACTTTATATGTTGCCGGAATGTAGTCTGGCGGCGTCGGTGGTGGTGAATTTGGAAGGACATTTTTTCCTGGTGGGTTGATAATGTTGAAAGGGCTGTTATGTGGAGGCTTGGAGGACCAAAAGTTTCAGTGCACAGCAGAGCTTGTCACGGGACACCAACAATCATGGTGACTTACCGCTTGTGGCTTCCAAGATCCTTGATGGGGATTACTCAAGTACAACAGAGGATCAACCAGACAACCCCATCTTTCACTCCACTCTCTCTGTGATTTCAGTTCCTTAGCTAGTCGATCTTTCCTAAGAGGTCAAACGTCGTCAGAATAGAACCAAACCCACTACCCCAGCTATAATTCTCAATCATCCACATTCGTCCACAAGTCCAATTATATGTACGAGCTGCCATGTATTGGGCCCAATAACCTAATCCAGACTACTTGCATTCCCTGTCTCGGCCGCGTTCTCCCCACACTTACCAATTCTGATCATTTATCATCCCGATAACATCTCTCTCCCTCTCTCCATTAGCGGCTCCTCTTGTTCTCTTGCCGCCTCCTGCATGCACCCGCCCTAATCCCATTTTGGACCCATTCTTGACTGCATTTCTTCCTTGTCCAGACAAATGTGAAGACGATGAGCGATAGGAAAGGGAAAGATGAGATGGTGTCTTTGGGGGCAATTGTGGTTGGTTGTGAGATTTAGGTGGCATTGCAAGTAGATGATGCAGATGTGTATATTGTGGATTGCACACCCGCGGGTTGATCTTGGCACCGAAATTGAAAGGGCAGATCTTAACCGGCGGGGTATGCTACCTTCAGTCACGTAATACGTTTACGTAATCGGGTCTCACCTCTGATCATAGTGTGCAGGAAAATACAAATGTTAGTACTTGTAGCATTGCAGCCAATTGACTTAACCACACTTATTGTGACATCATCTTAATGAAGATAAACAAAAGACG